>JAMWET010000899.1:0-32500 GCA_024036415.1 Prochilodus magdalenae
TAGCTATATTAAAGAACCTATTAGGAACATTCTGTTGTAACTGTATCAAACCGTTTTCAAAACGGTACTATTTAGAACCATATACATCACATTCTCTTTCAGTCTACAGAACCAGATAGACCAGAACCAGAACTCAGGAGTTCCTTAGTAAAGGCAATGGTTCTATATGGTTCTATAGAGTTTGGAAAATAATGCAGATAATAATGCATAGAACCAATTAAGCACAAAGTGGTTGTATATAGAACTCAGGGTTCTAGATAAAAACATTCCCTTTGCTAAAGAACCCTTGAGGAACCATCATGATTTAGTATCTATTGCTCTGTTAGGTACATCCATTAGCATCCACTACTCGGGCAGTGATATGTTGATGTGTGCTCGTTTGCAGAGGGTCTTCCCGAGGTTCTTTGGCAAGGAGCTGGTCTGAGACTTGGCACCGCGGACGTGGTTGGATACCACCCACCCTTTTTGCCGAAGCGCTCGCGGCGGGAGGTATCCGAGATCCATTAAAATGTTGTAAACGTCTCCGTTCGTCAGGCGGGGAGCTGCGCTGGTGCCAGCCGGAATTTCGTCCAAGGAGAAAGTGGAAAAACGGACGTCAGAGGGGCGAACAAGTGGAAATAAGGTGGACCATTCACACAAGCATGTCACAAGCACCGTAACTGTAGCCAGGCTGGTCTGAAGTCATGGTGTAGCTTCTCTGGAGGCTGGACGTGCTCCTCCCTTCATGACTTAGCTGGTCTGGTGCCTTCGAGTGGAGACAAGTTCGTAATAAAGACGTTAACAGAGCACAAATGTCTGCCTGCGGCAGCTCGTCCCCTCCGTCCTTCCCCAAAGCGTTCGGCCTTGCCCAGCCTCATGCGGCGCCTCCGGGCCTTCCGCCGTCCCCTAGTCCGCCTGCCATGCTCTCCAGCAGGTTCTCCAACGGAAGCGCCCCAAGCCCCACCAACTCCAGGGGGTCCTTCCATGGCGTTTCCTTTCTTCTGCAGATCGGACTAACCAGGGAGGCGGTTAACCTGGACGCCAGCGACGTTTCCCTTTCAGCGGTGAAGGATCTCGTGTGTTCGATAGTCGACCAAAAGGTAATTGCAAGTGGTCATACTTCTACTCTGTGGCTATTGTCTATGGTACAGCACTGGACCTTGTATTACGCTCAACGTCAAAAGGGTGGTAGTACCTTCAGGCTCCTGTAGATGGCGCTGCACGAGGATGATGTGGGAGTGCGGTGGTGGGATATATAGATTCAGAAGAGGTTTCATTACACTGATATGATCAATATTTATTGAGCTACACCTACAGAAGCCTGTCTCTCAGTATGGCGGAGTCGGGCCGCCATGTTTGATAACTCAACACGCCAGACGTCTCGGTATGGAGCTGTAGAGGTTCCTAATGGTGTCCTGTGATAATCCATCCCATGCAGCTTGAACATCCTCACACAGTTCCTGCAGATGGTGCGGTAGAGGTGGAGGTGGAGGGACACCAGGCCTTCTGGACGTCTAACGTTCATCTCGGTGTTGACCACGGTGCCTCCACACACGGCTTCGTTGGGCGTCTCCACCAAGACTAAAGCGGGACTCGTCACTGAAGTTGACCCGCTGCCATTCTGAGTCACTCCATGACAGTCTGGTACGACACCACTGCAGTCTTTGGTGATGGTGACGTGGTGTTAAGGACAGGCGTGGTAACGGTCTGTGTGCATGTAGTCCTGCGTGGTGCAGCCATCAACTAACAGGATGACTCATGGAGGACACCATTGCTTGCTGTCATGGCTGTTGGGTCAGTCAGGTAGAGCTATAAGGCCCGTCCTTGCTTACGTCCCATGCACGGTTGTTTCCTTCGGTGTGCAGCTATTCGTGCAGCAGTTCTTTTGACGATGCGTGTTAATGGAAGCTGCAGTGCTACTGGATGGGTGTAATCAGTGTAACAGCATAAGCTATTGTGTCGGCTACAACAGTCATTAATAATGAATCTGGTAAACAGCCGCTATTAATCAGTTTCATTATTAATCTTTACATTATTAATCAACATCAATAATGCAAAATAAACGCAGCTGCAGGCAGGAGTTGACATTTCAGTGCAAGCCTCATCCTGCATGCAGAGACACGATAACCTGTTTCTGTAGCCCTCTCAGGACGTTTATCTTCCATCATGGATGATTAAAGATAGTAACCAAATAAATGTCCACTGGAAGAGCCTGCACTGCACTCCACCGCCGTGTTATCTGCGCCCGTACTCTCTCGGCTCGGAGCAGTTTCAGTTTTTTAGCCATGTGACACTGATTCAGCTGGAGATAGGCGTTATCACCACATACTTGTGCAGAGGACCTGGGTCCGCGTGAACTGTCCTGGTGAACTCGGGTAGTTCGCTTTTAGGAAGGCAGTGTGACAGTGTTTCCGGAACTGCGCCGCAGGAACGCCGCTTTATTCCCTCTGACCTGTCATGGAGGGAAAACACTCAGCTAGCTCAGAGACCTCCCTCAGTGAAGTGATGCCCCCATCAGGAGATGGCAGGTTTGCCCCTCGATAATTGGGCTCACTCTCTGGGTGGGCCGCTGTTCACATTGACTTCAATGATTCGAATAAGATTGAATAGTGAGTGAGTCTACTGGATTAAAATGCATTCCAGTACACAGCTCTGGAAAAATTTGGAGACCACCTGATAATGATCTGATCAGTGTCGCTAGGTGTACAGGTTCTGGGTTTGTGTTGGTTCTGTTTGACTCTCTACACTACTGGAACCATGTCTCCCAAACTCCAGATCAGATATTGTATTAGATCTGTGTATTTAGAAAATCACTAATGACCTCCAGAAGCCTGTGTTTAGAACCATGCTCGCTGTGCGTTTCACCCCAGCCACCGCTCGCCAGTCTCTCTGTAGGTCACCTGAGGTCATCTTACGGTGGTTAAGGGACACTGGAATGAGGTGGCGCTCATCACGGTCAGTAGAGAGGGGGTTTGGCCCTCTGCCAGTCTGTAGCTGTGTTGTCCTGTGTGTTTGCTGCTGGACCTTGTTCTTATGAACCAGGCGCTCACTGTATCTGCCAGTAAAGCTAGAACCCAACCTTCGGTTCCTCACTGAGAACCTGTGTACATGTGGAGATGCTGATTGGAGAAGAAACTGGAGTGGGCTCTTGTTTATTTCCAGAGCTGTAAGGTATACAATATGTGGTGTATGATATACAGCATATGGTATACAGTATACGGTGTATAGTATACAGTGTATGGTATATGGTATACAGTGTATAGTACACAGTATATGGTATACAGTATTTGGTGTATAGTACACAGTGTATGGTATATGGTATATGGTATACAGTGTATAGTACACAGTATATGGTATACAGTATTTGGTGTATAGTACACAGTGTATGGTATATGGTATATGGTATACAGTGTATAGTACACAGTGTATGGTATATGGTATATGGTATACAGTGTATAGTACACAGTGTATGGTATATGATAAACAGTATATGGTATACAGTATACAGTGTGTAGTACACAGTGTATGGTATACTGTATACAAGTATATGGTATATAGTAAACAGTATATGGTATATGGTATACAGAACACAATGTAAAGTACACAGTATACAATGTGTAGTACACAACAATATAATATACAGTGTACCATATATAGTTTTTGGTGTACATGGTATACAGTATACACTCTACAGGAAATGGTATATGGTATACGTGTACAGTATACAGTCTATGGTATACAGTAAAAGGTATACGGTATGTGGCATACAGTAAAAGATTTGCAGTATACACTACACAGTATATGGTATACCGTATATGGTATACGGTATACAGTGTACAGTATATAGTATATGTTACACAGTATACAGTAGAGGTGATCAGAGACCTGCTCCTGGACACTGCACCATAACTGCACACAGCTCACGGCTACTTCGCTCCTGTCACACCTAAATGTTTAGACAGGCCATGCAGCTTTTACCCGACGTATTACCAGCTGCAGAACTTTTGTTTGGGTCGAACATGATGGTTGAAGCTAATTTGGTGAAGCTGGTGTAGTTTCAGTTTCTGTTGGATGCCAGGTGGCTGGGTGAGAACCTTTCTGCTGGGCTGTTGTGACAGTCCTGAGCTGCTGTGTTGTTTATTGTAAGGCAGGAAAGCACGGAGACCGAACGGAATGATGTCATATGCGGGTCACCACATGACCTGCATCCTGTGTTGTTGTGCTTGTACGGGTGCAGGAAAGGGAGAGTCGCTGGAATGAAAGTGCTCCGTGATTGTAGCCAGTTTGTGTAATAAATAGTGACACTGGCTTGTGTTTGACCTCGTGAAAAGGAATGGTCACTCTGTTCAGAAGGTTTGACCGCTGTAGAGCAACACTGTGTTGTATCAGGCTGGCTGTATAACGCTGGTTCCCTGTGAGGGGACTGTTACTGTGACATTACCCAGTAAGGTTCAGGTTTGGGCCAGAGCTGCTCCAGTACTGGGCGCTGCTGTTCCTCAGTGTTTCCTGGTCCTATGGGCTCAGAAACACATCTCCATCTGTATTGTCAGTCAGGTGGGTGATCCGGCCATAACCGAGTGTTCTGATAATGGGTATGTCGGAGAGGCCTTGACGGATATGATGATTTTGAGGCATTTTTAAAATTCATAAAATATTCCGAAATTCAGATTTCCTTCCAGAATTTCTGGAATATCGTGGAATTTTAACACTCCATTTTCAAAAGTCAGCAGATTTTGGCCATTGTTTTGGGCCACATCATTAAATATCAGTGAACTTTGTTTTGTAGAATATAATTTTTTTAAATTATCTTAATATTATAATTTCATGTATGTTGTGTGAGGATGCTAAGGTTACTTGATGTCTCCGGGCCCATTTATCCCCTTCCCGTTCTGTTAACTCCGATACCCTGAAGTTGAGTACATTGGAACATTTTGGGCCAATTCTTAAAAAAATGCTAATACATTTCAGATATATCACTCAGGTCATGGAATTTCTGGAAAATCATGGAATTTTAAGTCTACCTTTGGCAAGGTGGGTGATGCAGCCGAAACGTAATATTGTGATAATGTGTATGCCAGTGAGGCCTTATGAAAATTTTGAGGCCATTCTAAAAAAATAAAAAAATTCAGAAATTCAGATTTCCCACTGGAACTGGAATATTGTGGAATTTTAACAGTGCATTATTAAATATCAGGGGGTTTAGTACATTTTCTCGGCCAAATCATTGAATTTCAGTGAATTTTGTTCTGCAGCATCTTTAGATTTTTAACTGCCATTCATCTCAATATTATAATTTCACGTATCGCCCTTTTGGTTGTATGGATGCAGGCGTTACTTGATGTGATTTTAACAGTCTATGTATGGCGAGGTGGGCTTTGCAGCAGAAATGTAGTACTAGTATATCAGTAATACTAAATGGTACAGCATAAGGTATATAGTATATGGTATACAGTATATGGTATAATGTACACAATGCAGAATACAATATATGGTATATGGTATACAGTATATAGTATGTGGAATACATTATACAGCATAAAGTACATCATATACATAATGAAGTATACGGTATGCAGTTCATGGAGTATAGAATACAGTACATAGTATGCAATATATGGTATATAGTATACAGTATATGGTATATAGTGTATAGTAGACAGTATATGGTATATAGTGTACAGTACATAGTATACAGTATATGGTACATAGTATACAGTATATGGTAAATAGTATACAGTGTATAGTTTACAGTATTAGTATATAGTGTACAGTACATAGTATGCAGTATATGGTATATAGTATACAGTATTTGGTATATAGTATACAGTGTATAGTATACAGTATATGGTATAGTGTACAGTACATAGTATGCAGTATATGGTATATAGTATTTCGTCTATAGTATACAGCGTATAGTGTACAGTATACGATATACAGTGTACAGTACATAGTATACAGTATATGGTATATAGTATATATAGTACATGGTATATAGTATACAGTATATGGTATACAGTAAACAGTGTGTGGTATACAGCATTATGTGTATAGTATATGGTATACAGTATAAAGTATATATACATATAACATATATATATATATACATATAACAGTATAGGGTATACAGTATACTGCACTAATTATTCTCTCATTGTAATGAATATATAGTTGGCCATTGTACTTTAGGCAGAAATCATATTGTTTATCACAAATATGATTCATATTGGCCTCCTCTAATTTAGGTTTTAGGTTTTAGTTTAAAACTGCAGTAGTGCTAGCAGTGTGTAGAGGCTGGTGAACAATTAATAGGTGAAGCAAGTCAGCAATCAGAAGGTCAGGGGTTCAAAACTGAACCCCCCTCAGCCCCAGGCCATGCTGCTGTGCTGGTGGCACTCCGCTGGACATGGTTCTACTGCGGATATCTTTCTGGAGGATCAGTAGGTTAACATTTTAAACAGAGCTGATATGCTGGCACTGAATGCTGCCCAAGAATTAATGTTCAGCTGGTTTAACGTCTAGATTATTCAGATGCGATTTTAAACACAGTGGGACCTTCACACCGAATCTGATTGTCACTCTTGGAGGAGGGACAAAGTTGATTTCTCGAGTTGTAGGATGATGAATTTTGAACTTTTATTTGAAGTGCTGCAGTAATAAGCCAGGTGAGCTCTTCTGTCGCGCTTGGTTTGGGGTGGGGATAGGCTTTTAGCTTCTCCATAAATTCATAAACCCCAGCCGTTAGTAGCACTGTGCCTCAAACTACACCGGTTGTCAGTAGGGCTGTAAGAAAATATCCATAATACAGAAAATCACAATATTATAATTCGTGATTTTTTAATTAACGTATAGTCAAAGCTTCAGGGAACACAGGGGATAAGTTTAGACTCCTCTACTGTTAACACTGACAACCAGTGTAAGCGTGCACTGCTAACATTAGCATTAGCATTAGCAAACCGATACATATGCAGCATAGTTGCCAGTCCAAATACCATGCAACCATGAAGCTAAAAGAGTGAAGACGCCATCAGATGATCTGAAAAATGCTTAGTGAGATAAGAGGTTGGTAAACTATGCAGGCACGACAAGTTTGAGGAATCGTATCAGGTGTAGTGATACCTATCAAGAGTGCTACTGTATGCTCATTTGGCACCGCCTCCGCCTCCCGATTCCCGTCACTCGTGCAGGGACAGGTTTGAAGGTCTCGAGCGTTGATGGCCATGCAGGTGTTGGTTTTTAAGGTGGAATATAAAGGTGTTGAGGTTCCAGTTTGGTAATGCCAACAAGTATCCGAAGCCTCTATGGTGCTGTTTATGGCTATATGGGGATATGGGTTACCTTTCAAACACCTACAGCTTCCAACGTGATGTACCGTGGTATTGGATTTTCGTTATTCACAGTATCGACTGTGTTCAGGTTTTGCTGGGCAGTTCATTTCCTATGTGTGATTATTTAAATCAGGCAGGTTGGATTCTGTGGTTGGGCGATACTAGTGGTGGAGTCACTGGAAAACCGGGAGTCTAAATCCCAGCGATGTCCAGACTAGGGCTGCAGCAAAGGACTAATTTGATAGTCAAATAATCAGTGTCTTAGTTTTTTATAAACGAATAATCGATTATTCCGATTAATCACTCCATTTTCCAACTCTAATGTGGTTATCAGCTGACAAACAGCACAACTGAGCTGAGCGTCAAACGCTTCCAGACTTTTCAGGGTGTTGTTCTGGAGGCTGCTATCGCGCGTTAACTCTCCAGAAAGCGGTACCGTCAAAGCATTCTTGGCAAAACATGTGTGATGCTGTCCCTGACTAATCGATTATTTGAATAGTTGCCAACTAATTTGGTCTGTAAGTTGATTTTTGGTCAGCGTAGTCGATTAATCGTAGCGCCCCTAGTCCTGACTAGCGATGAGACCCAGTACCCTGCTATTAGTACATTGCGGTTATCATTAAAACCAGGCTTCAGCTCAGCTTAAACTCTGTCTAACATCAACCAAGTTAGCAGCAAGCCTCTCACAGGCAGGTGCACAGACACAGCATGTACTGCGGTTTGGTTTTGTGTTGGGGGGGAACGTGGCGGAAGGCAGCCGGCTAAGAGAAGTAAGTGAAGTGTGGTCGCGTTTTGGTTTTCGTAGGAGTGCGGAGCGAGACTGCGAGACGGTCACTCTGTCTGCAGAACGCGCACAAAGAAATCACTGTCCAGTTCATGACCACAGTGCGCTGCTGTCTAGCAAATCTGTTCCGATCCATTAGCACACCTAGCGTAGCGCGTACTTACGGCGAGGGCTCTTTGCATGAGGAAGGATACATGTACCGGCATGAACACGATGGCGGTGAAGTTGTTCTCCAGCTTCTTGTTTGAATTGCCCGGTCCGTCTTAAATGCTCCAGCGGGATCACAGTGCTTCCAGTGCTAAAGGCTAACTGCAGCACCTTTTAAGGTGGAACAGGAACGTTTGGATAAGAAGACGCGGGTGAATAGGGCGAATTCAGCCTGGTGTTAAAACTACAGGCTGGATAGTTTGAGAGTCTAAGTGTGCTTATCAGTTTCTGGCATTTATAGATGAATTGGGATGGTTGGTTGGTCTAAATCATCTTATCGCAGGTGGGGTGGGGGGTGGGGCAGTGATTATTAGGCTGCATCTGAAATTAATTAACAAGAAAAGCCCAATAAAATATTGAACCTCTCATGGCCACATGCTGCCACTTTTAATGTTAATGTATATGTCAATTTTATTTTTATATTTTGGATTTTCAGTACAACGTACCAAAATACATTTCAAATTTCAAAATTTCAGTTTCTAAACATTTTCAGCCCTTTTAAAAATTTTAAAACTGATCTTATTGGTCACCACCTTAAAAGTTTGTCTCTAGTCTTATCAGCATTTCTCCTGATACCGGTCAGACCATGATCACCATGTTTAATTTGAGTAAGGATCTGGGGGCCAATAGGAGGCCACATTCAGCCTGGTGTTAAAACCTTTGGTGAGTATTAAGTTTGAACTTAATTAACATTTAAAATCATGACCCCTAAAACTCATGACCACACGGTGCCACCTTCAGTGTTACTGTAATGTTAATTTCAACTAAATGTTTTTGATTTTTAATGCTCAATTTTAACTTATTGAAATGATTTCAGCGGTGTATTAGTACTTTCAGTACATTTGAACAATTTTAACATCATAATAGATGATTTTTATTATTATTATTATTATTTTGTTCTCATAATATTTCATATTTAATGGTAATAATGTTTCATCTCTAGTCTTATCAAGGTTTTGCTGATACTGATAAACTGGTGTTTGTTGATATCAGCCAGCTAATATATTGGTCAGGCCCTGATCAGCATGTTTAATTTAAATAGGAAGAAAATTAAATTTTCTTCTGGCCAATCAGGAGCCGGATTTAGCCTGAACATTCTTATCACATGTTTCCAGCAATAAGAGATCAAATAGGATGTTTTAATAGACTAAAATGGGGATTGGGAATTGATTGTCAATATTAACTGATTAACTGTCAATATTAACGTATTAAAAAGATTTCAGTTTTAGTATTTTGTGAACATTCTTAGCATATTTGAACAATTTTTGGTCCCTAAGATCATGATATTTATTTTTATAATGTTTCATCCTACATTTCTAGCCTTATCAATATTAATTGATACTAATAAAATTATAATTGGACCTCCAGCTAATCTCAATATGAATGTATATAATATAATATATATAATATTATATATATATATATATATATATATATATATACACATACATATATATATATATGTGTTTCAGTCCAGATAACCGATAAATGACTTTTTAATCCATCACAGTATAGGAGCAGCCAATCAGAACAGACCTCATTTACATACATCAGGCTGTTCCGTTGTAAAGCCACATAGAAGTAAGCCAATATTTTTGGTAAAGGACTCCAAACGATGGCGATGCCGGATACGGGCCCTTTAAATAAGTCTCCATATCGCCGCCCCGTTTAGGAATAGAAGCCGTACAGCCGGAGGAGCCGCAGCCGCTCCAGAGCAGCGCGTGCATGTTACATGTTGGTGTAAGAGGGAGGGGGCAGTCCCTCAGGTCGGCAGGAAGTCAGGGGGGGGAAGTTCCCCTCCTCTGCTGGTCGCCATTCTGTCCCGTTAGGTTCCAGCGGACCTGTATCCGCGTGTGCGTGTGTGGAGCAGAGAAGGGGAAGAGGAGGTGGGGAGCGCCTTCAGCTCGCGCTCGTTTGGTGTGGGACATCTGGGGGAGGCCCGCTTACTCAGCTGGAGGCTTTATTACCTCAGCAGCGGGACGAAATAGCGTGTGAAACTCTGTCGCTCAGTGCAGCGCTCGTGTTTGACTGCTGCCTCCGGACGGGTTCCTGCTGGATTCACGGTCTGAACAGAGTTTGGGTTCAGTCATCCAGAATGCTTCAGGTGCTCAGAACCGGAAGCTGAATATTAACACATATAATCAAATACTTCATGACAAGAAGGATATTAGAACAATAATATTTTATTTTATTGACATTGACATTTTTTTGGAATCATTGCAAAAAGTGTTTATTTATTTATTTATTTATTTATTATTTATTTATTTATTTATTATTTACTTATTTATTTACAGTACTGGTTCGAAGATTCTCCTTCTGTTTACCTTAATGGCTTGCTGTAGAATAAAAGTGAAGACATCGAACTATACAGTCCACCTTAAAACCCTCCAGAGTGGAGCTGTACAGGAGGATGACCTAGCTTTCTTACTCTGCAGTGGAGCTGATAGAACAAGGTTTATTACTAAGCAGGTTTGGAGCGATTCTATTGGTCAGTCCCTCATGAATATTCACTAATATTCACCATTTAAAGTTAATATCGTGATGCAGCGAGTGTATATGTGGTATATCAGGATGTTGTTATTATTTGGAACTGTGTGTATTAGCTAAATGCTATAAAGTGAAAACAATCACTGTTAAGTAATAGTTTCCTAGCCAGCTGGATTAAAATGGTGATTTCTACCAATCTGGCAACCCAGTGAGCCAGTGGGTCTGAACAGCAGTGAGCGTTGCAGGACAGCACCAACCCTATCTAACCATCATCGTCATCGTCATCACAGCGGTGGCAACTTTGTGCTCTGCTATCAGCTGAGGTATGGTGGAGCTTTTCAAGCCACTGGAGAGCACTTGGTACTGCAGGCTGCACTGAACTCGAGCTCGTCAGCCCTAACAGACGTTCAGTTTACATTCAGCATTGATCAAGTATGATGGAATCATTGTTGCAGCCTTGGAGCCTGCGTACGTCAGTGATAACTACATGCCTACATTCTATAATTAATAAATTCGATCATTTACTAATGAATATATTTAATGATGTAACAGTTTTAATGGGGACGTCCACCATTCATTTAGTACATGACCAGGTTTGGACAGTGTCAATCACATAAAATCATCAGATCGTCCATTCAAGCACAAAGAAGTCTACTTAACTGACGAAAATATGTGTTTCAGGAGTGACGTGTTTCATTAACTCGTACTGATCTCCAGACTTCTAGTTCTTTCGAGTCTCAGGCCAGATAAAAACTCGATACACTCGTCTTCTCGGCCTCTAAAAGGAACTGGACCACAATTTACATATCTTTAAATCTCTCAATATTGGTCAGAAAAATAAGCTTTGGATATTTTTCCTGAATTTTTTTCAGCCCTGAAATTAAATCAGTGTATTACATTCCATTTTGTCACTGCCAAAACACAACCAATCACAATATTGGAGTTAGGGTTAGGGTTAGCACTGGAGAGCTCAAAAGCGCTGATTTTGAGGCATCAAGCCTGAAAAATATCATAGAAAATTATAAAAAAAGATCCCAATTTAGATTTTAATCTCAATATCGGTCAGAAAAATCGCAATTACACTTTTTGCCCAAATCTTTAAGCTCTGAAATGAGACCAGTACATTGCCTTAGTATGGTGTGATTGAGAATAGTATAGAACTGTATGGAAAATGATCTCATTGTTAATCTCAATCTCAAAACTGGTAAGAACAATCGTAATGAATCGAGATTTAAAAAATCGCGATATTTTGATATTTTGAATCGTTCAACCCTGAAATGAGATCAGTACATGGTCTCAGTATAGTGCGACTGAACATTCCATTTTGTCCCTACTGAAACAATCATAACACTGCAGTGCCTTCGCCAAAAGTTTTAGCACTGGCTGTTACTATAGCGACAACATTAGCTAATTTTGAAGAAACCTTAGAACCGCTAGCCTGTACATGACTAGCAAATACGGCTTTGTACAGTGTTAATCACATTAAGTCAACAGGTATTTCAGTTCAGGTTTACTCAACTGAAGAAAATATGGGTTACCGTAGTGACCATACTCAATGTCTCATACTGGTTTCCAGACTTTGGAAAGTCAAGCCATAAAAATATTATAGAAAATTATTAAAAATGATCCCAATTTAACTCTCAATCTTAATATCGGTCAGAAAAATCGCAATTACACATTTTGCCCAAATCGTTCAGCCCTGAAATTCGATCAGTACATGGTCTCAGTATAGTGCGATTGAACATTCTATTTTGTCACTACTGAAACAATCATAACACTGCAGTACCTTCGCCAAATGTTTTAGCACTGGCTGTTACCATAGTGACCACATTAGCTCATTTTGAGCAAACCTTAGCCAGTACATGACTAGCAAACACGGCTTTGTACAGTGTTAATCACATTAAGTCAACAGGTATTTCAGTTCAGGTTTACTCAACTGAAGAAAATATGGGTTTCCGTAGTGACCATACTCAATGTCTCATACTGGTTTCCAGACTTTGGGAAGTCAAGCCAGAAAAATATTATAGAAAATTATAGAAAATGATCCCAATTTAACTCTCAATCTCAATATCGTTCAGAAAAATCGCAATTAGATATTTTGGCCGAATCGTTCAGCCCTGAAATGAGACCAGTACATTGCCTTAGTATGGTGTGATTGAGAATAATATAGAACTGTATGGAAAATGATCTCATTGTTAATCTCAATCTCAAAACTGGTAAGAACAATCGTAATGAATCGAGATAAAAAAAAAAATCGAGATATTTTGATATTTTGAATCGTTCAGCTCTGAAATGAGATCAGTACATGGTCTCAGTATAGTGCGATTGAACATTCCATTTTGTCCCTACTGAAACAATCATAACACTGCAGTGCCTTTGCCAAAAGTTTTAGCACTGGCTGTTACTATAGCGACAACATTAGCTCATTTTGAGCAAACCTTAGAACAGCTAGCCTGTACATGACTAGCAAATACGGCTTTGTACGGTGTTAATCACATTAAGTCAACAGGTATTTCAGTTCAGGTTTACTCAACTGAAGAAAATATGGGTTTCCGTAGTGACCATTCTCAATGTCTCATACTGATTTCCAGACTTTGGGAAATCAAGCCGGAAAAATATTATAGAAAATTATAGAAAATGATCCCAATTTAACTCTCAATCTCAATATCGGTCAGAAAAATCGCAATTCGATATTTTGGCCGAATCGTTCAGCCCTGAAATGAGATCAGTACCTTGCCTCGGTATGGTGTGATTGAGCATGTTATAGAACTGTAGGGAAAATGATCTCATTGTTAATCTCAATCTCAAAACTGGTAAGAACAATCGTAATAAATTGAGATTAAAAAATCGAGATATTTTGATATTTTGAATCGTTCAACCCTGAAATGAGATCAGTACATTGCCTTAGTATGGTGTGACTGAGCATGTTATAGAACTGTAGGGCAAATGATCTCATTGCAATACTGGTAAGAACAATCGTAATAAATCGAGATAAAAAATATGAATAAATAAAATTGATATTTTGAATCGTTCACCCCTGAAATGGGCTTTCTTGAGCTTCTACTGGGTCCGAAACCACATTAGCATTACATTTACGGCATTTAGCTGACACTCTTATCCAGAGCGACTAACACAGTTAATCATATTACAGGTGGGCCAGTGTAGTGTTAGGAGTCTTGCCCAAGGACTCTTATTGGTGTAGCACAGCGTAGTCACCCAGACTGGGATTCGAACCCCAGTCTCCCACATGTGGTGGTGGCTCTCTGGCGGGCAGTGGTGTTATCCGCTGAGCTACAAGTCTGCAGGTGTGTAATGAATTAGGCATGGCTGACCTAGTGGTCGCAAACGAACCCATCACTTCCCCTCTACACAGCCTCGCAGCTCCAGCGGTGATCTGAGGTAGCGAACGTCTCGGACGATGGACCGCGTTAAGGGAAGTATGGAAATTTGATGTTTGGCCAAACCCTTGCTGCAGTCTATCTGAGATGCTACGAGGAGATAAATGGTAGCGGATTAGCGCTTAAACTCTACCCAAACTGTGTTTGGCTCGGTCGTCCATGGAGCCGTCTACAACAAACACTCGGACATGGCCTACTGAAATGGCTTTGTAGCACAGTGAGTCATGCATCATATCATGGTTTCTGCTCCTTTCTCATCATATACATTGTTGGGAAATATCAGGGCTATTGATTAATATCACTTTCATTGAGTTTCACTCTACGAAACTCTTTGGCTCAGGACGAACGCACTGCAGTGCATGTATAAGACGTTTACTGGGATTTCGCTGTTTCCTTTGCACGTGTGCCATGACCCGTGTGCTCTTTGCTTATTGGTTGAACATTGATGAATAATTCGGAATGATCTCACCATGTGACCCAATGAAGACATGGGTATTCAACCCCTATGTACTCTAGACATTATTTATAATGACTGAAATTCACTGTAGGGCTGCACCATATATCTCTCCAACATCAGTGTTGCAATGTGTGCATGCACATAACTCACATCGTGGGGCGTGCAACGTTAGGCAGTGGTTGGTGTGGTGCAACGGATAATACCACTTGTCGTTGAGCTACCGTACCATGTTGGAGATTGGGGTTCGAATCTATGCTGTGACTATGCTGTGCTACACCAAAAAGAGACCTTGGGCAAGACTCCTAACTCTACATCGGCCTACCTGTAATATGATTAAGCTTGTAGGTCGCTCTGGATAGGAGCGTCGGCTAAACGTGCCATGCTACAACATTTTTGCTGCGTGGACTATGGGCGCTAGCCTGCTGTTGTGTTGGGAGCACTGAACCCGATTATGGAGCTGTAGTTCCAGGTTCCTAATGGAGTCCTGTGATAATCCGTCCCATGCAGCTTGAATATCCTCACACAGTTCCTGCAGATGGTGCGGTAGGGGGTGGAGGTGGAGGGACACCAAGCCTTCTGGACGTTTGTCTTGGCGCTGACCACGGTGCCTCCACACACGGATTCGTTGGGCGTCTCCACCAAGACTAAAGCGGGACTCGTCACTGAAGATGACCCGCTGCCATTCTGAGTCGCTCCATGACAGTCTGGTACGACACCACTGCAGTGTTGGTGACGGTGACGTGGTGTTAAGGACAGTTGTGGTAACGGTCTGTGTGCATGTGGTCCTGCATGGTGCAGCCGTCTACCTATGGTGCTGCACTAACAGGATGACTCATGGAGGACACCACTGCTCGCTGAATGTCCGCAATTATGGCTGTGGTCACTCCACACAAGTCCGACAGTTAGATGGTTCTCTCTCTCTGTGGTTTGTGTAGGTCTCCCAGATTCTCCACGTCTCTAGTGCATGCCTCCTTCTATCCATTGTCACCAACAGCGTGCTGTGGTAGTATCTGTGCGACCAGTACGGCGCGCCATACATCACTAAGACCATCCAGCTTCCTGGAGCCCTACGATGCGACCCGTCTCCAACTCTTCCAACTCGCAAAGGATGCTACCAGCACAACAGCAGCAATCAGAACGGAAAGCCGACACAACAGGACGACCTAAGAGCCATTCTGGCTTACCTCACATGTGCGGCTTAGCATGAAACTTAAATCATTAGCATGTCTCACAATGTCAGACCTACCCAGCGAGTTTCATTCCTGCCGGTTGAAATAAAATGAATGTGAAAGAAATGTGTTCGGTAGTCATGGGAGCGTGAGGGACTGAGGTGCGGGCTCACAAACAGACCCAGTAGAATTGAAGATGTTGGCAACAACATGAATTAGCCACACGCTAGACAAATGCTAACCTAGTGGTCGTAAACTAACCCCTCCCTTGCACGCTACACAGCCTCGCAGCTCCAGCGGTGATCTGGAGAAGCGAACGTCTCGGACGATGGACTGCGTTAAGGGAAGTATGGAAATTTGATGTTTGGCCAAACCCTGCAGTCTATCTGAGATGCTACGAGGAGATAAATGGTAGCGGATTAGCGCTTAAACTCTACCCAAACTGTGTTTGGCTTCGTCGTCCATGGAGCCGTTTACAACAAACACTCGGGGCCGGGTGCTGGCCTCGAGCAGGCCGGTAGCTACGTCCCCGCTTGGCGGTCTTACGGCTGCTGTGACCTGCATGTTGACCTGCATACATCCAGTAGAGATTTCAAGAATAGCACATGTGTAGATTTAGGCATGAGCTTAAGCAAGCCTTCTTCCTCTTACGCTCAGCGAACGAGTGAGGCTTCCTATATTCAGCCGCTGAAGACTGACCGTGTCTCAGTAGAGCGGTCGTGTTCAGAATTTACTCTGCCAATAATAACACGCGCCTCTGTCTCGGATGGTGAGATGATAAGCATCAGTAAGCTCTCGCATGTTCTTGCACCAGAGTGAAACAGGAGAAAGGTTTTACTGGGGCTTGAAGATACGCACTCCTTTAAAGGGGAATTTAGGTTTTTAGAATTTATGAAATATGAACTGGATGGGTGTAGACCGAATATGAATGGGATGTCATTCATATAGTACAGTTACGAATGTCAAAGTTGAGTATACTCTGTCGAAGCTTGGTATGGCGTGCGCTCCATCACTTCCTGTTACTGAGAAATGGTGTGTATGATGTAGTGTTCTAGTGTTGTGTGTTCTAGCCTGCAGAACTCAGAACTCATACTATTACACTTAGTACATAGCACGCAGCCACAGACTCCATTTACCCCCCCCCCCCCACTGTGAATGGCTGACTGGCTGAGTTTCACTACAAGAGCATTTCACACTGAACCCACTGAACGTCTTGACTTACTCATCAGCCATTTAATCATACAGGGTTTTAATAAGAGGGTTAAATGACTTGTTGACAGATTGTAGCCCCCATTTCCAATCTAAAGCACGTTTTCCAGGTTGATTGGAAGTGATTAAATGGGTAGGTGATGTGGGCGTGTAAGAGACCAGACAGGGTTTCCGCCTTCCTGCTGAGCACTGGAATGAAAGAGTTTAACCTGCTGACCTTCTCACTGTAATCAGACTAAACTGAATATACGTGTTGGCCTTCTCACTGTAATCAGACTAAACTGAATATACGTGTTGGCCTTCTCACTGTAATCAGACTAAACTCAATTGCATGTTGGCCTTCTCACTGTAATCAGACTAAACTCAATATACATGTTGGCCTTCTCACTGTAATCAGACTAAACTCAATATACATGTTGGCCTTCTCACTGTAATCAGACTAAACTGAATATACCTGCTGACCTTCTCACTGTAATCAGACTAAACTCAATATACATGTTGGCCTTCTCACTGTAATCAGACTAAACTGAATATACAAGCTGACCTTCTCACTGTAATCAGACTAAACTGAATATACGTGTTGGCCTTCTCACTGTAATCAGACTAAACTGAATATAGAAGCTGGCCTTCTCACTGTAATCAGACTAAACTGAATATACCTGCTGGCCTTCTCACTGTAATCAGACTAAACTGAATATACCTGCTGGCCTTCTCACTCTAGTCAGACTAAACTGAATATACGTGCTGGCCTTCTCACTGTAATCAGACTAAACTGAATATACCTGCTGGCCTTCTTACTGTAATCAGACTAAACTGAATATACAAGCTGGCCTTCTCACTGTAATCAGACTAAACTGAATATACGTGTTGGCCTTCTCACTGTAATCAGACTAAACTGAATATACGTGTTGGCCTTCTCACTGTAATCAGACTAAACTGAATATACCTGCTGACCTTCTCACTGTAATCAGACTAAACAGAATATACCTGCTGGCTTTCTCACTGTAATCAGACTAAACTGAATATACAAGCTGGCCTTCTCACTGTAATCAGACTAAACTGAATATACCTGCTGGCCTTCTCACTGTAATCAGACTAAACTGAATATACCTGCTGGCCTTCTCACTGTAATCAGACTAAACTGAATATACCTGCTGGCCTTCTCACTGTAATCAGACTAAACTGAATATACCTGCTGGCCTTCTCACTGTAATCAGACTAAACTGAATATACCTGCTGACCTTCTCACTGTAATCAGACTAAACTCAATATACATGTTGGCCTTCTCACTGTAATCAGACTAAACTGAATATACAAGCTGACCTTCTCACTGTAATCAGACTAAACTGAATATACGTGTTGGCCTTCTCACTGTAATCAGACTAAACTGAATATAGAAGCTGGCCTTCTCACTGTAATCAGACTAAACTGAATATACCTGCTGACCTTCTCACTGCAATCAGACTAAACTGAATATACCTGCTGGCCTTCTCACTGTAATCAGACTAAACTGAATATACCTGCTGGCCTTCTCACTCTAGTCAGACTAAACTGAATATACGTGCTGGCCTTCTCACTGTAATCATGTACTCAAACTGAATATACCTGCTGGCCTTCTTACTGTAATCAGACTAAACTGAATATACAAGCTGGCCTTCTCACTGTAATCAGACTAAACTGAATATACGTGTTGGCCTTCTCACTGTAATCAGACTAAACTGAATATACGTGTTGGCCTTCTCACTGTAATCAGACTAAACTGAATATACCTGCTGACCTTCTCACTGTAATCAGACTAAACAGAATATACCTGCTGGCTTTCTCACTGTAAATCAGACTAAAACTGAATATACAAGCTTGGCCTTCTTACTGTAATCAGACTAAACTGAATATACCTGCTGGCCTTCTCACTGTAATCAGACTAAACTGAATATACCTGCTGGCCTTCTCACTCTAGTCAGACTAAACTGAATATACCTGCTGGCCTTCTCACTGTAATCAGACTAAACTGAATATACCTGCTGGCCTTCTTACTGTAATCAGACTAAACTGAATATACAAGCTGGCCTTCTCACTGTAATCAGACTAAACTGAATATACCTGCTGGCCTTCTCACTCTAGTCAGACTAAACTGAATATAGGTGCTGGCCTTCTCACTGTAATCAGACTAAACTGAATATACGTGTTGGCCTTCTCACTGTAATCAGACTAAACTGAATATACCTGCTGACCTTCTCACTGTAATCAGACTAAACAGAATATACCTGCTGGCTTTCTCACTGTAATCAGACTAAACTGAATATACAAGCTGGCCTTCTCACTGTAATCAGACTAAACTGAATATACCTGCTGGCCTTCTCACTGTAATCAGACTAAACTGAATATACCTGCTGACCTTCTCACTGTAATCAGACTAAACAGAATATACCTGCTGGCCTTCTCACTCTAGTCAGACTGAACTCAATGTGTTCTCGTGTGTATGTTCTTGTGTGTGTGTGTGTGTACGTTCTTGTGTCTGTGTATGTGTGTGTGTGTGTGTGTGTGTGTGTGTGTGTGTGTATGTTCATGTGTGTGTGTGTGTACGTTCTTGTGTGTGTGTGTGTGTGTGTGTGTACGTTCTTGTGTGTATGTGTGTGTGTGTGTGTGTGTGTGTGTGTGTACGTTCTTGTGTGTGTGTGCGTTTTTCTGTGTGTGTGTGTGTTGTGTGTGTGTGTGTGTGTACGTCTTGTGTGTGCATGTGTGTGTGTGTGTTCTTGTGTGTGTGTGTGTGTTCTTGTGTGTGTGTGTATGTTCATGTGTGTGTGTGTGTGTATGTTCTTGTGTGTGTGTGTGTGTATGTGTGTGTGTGTGTGTGTGTGTGTGTGTGTGTTCTTGTGTGTGAGCGTGAGACAATCATCTTAATAACGGCACAAATGCGAGAGTCCTGTGTCGTGGTCAGGTTGTGTCTGACCAACAAGCCTGACCGCTGAAACTCCTGTGGGTTCATTAGAATAAATGCCCTATAAAAACCCGTAGCCTGTATTAAAGGGCCAGTGTGACTTTTTAGCTAGTTAAGAGTAGTTGTGTTGTCTGGATTTCTACAGCCAACTGCTACAAAGACTTTGGACAAAAAAGACACTCATTCCTTATTCATTATATCAAAAAAAAAAAGAACTCGTGTAGGTCTACAGTTACAGACTTCAGTCCATCTGTTTCTCTGTATACCGTATCACCCTGTTCTTTAATGGTCAGGACCGCCACAGGACCGCCACCGGACCACCACAGAGCAGGTATGATGTGGGTGGTGGATCATTCTCAGCACTGCAGGTGGTGGTGTGTTAGTGTGTGTGGTGCTGGTGTGAGTGGATCAGACACAGCAGGGCTGCTGGAGTGTTGAGACACTGTGTCCCCACTCAGCTGTCCCGCCTCTCATATAGACACTCCTACCTTGCTGGTCCACCTTGTAGATGGACAGTCAGAGACGATAGCTCATCTGCTGCTGCACAGTGCAGTGGTGGGTCATCCTCTAGCCCTTCATCAGTGCTCACCGGACGCTGCCCACACAACGCTGTTGGCTGGATAGGTCTGGTTGTTGGACTATTCTCAGTCCGGGAGTGACACTCATAACTAATCTTATAAATATTTACCATTGTGCTGTTTCGTATCATGAGCTATTAATTATGATGTGCTATGATATGCCCAGTTTGACCGATACTATCAGGGGCTTTGCTGTGAATGCCTCCATTCATCAAACACCAGCATAAGCTCATCTGGAACTGCTGAGGTCAGTCAGGATGCTAGCAGTGCACAGAGGGAAATGACTCTGTGGCTTATTTGCATATCAAAAGGCCATAACTGATAACACTTAACAAAAGATATATCACACAGGCCTTTTTTAGAAGCCCAGATAAGTCTAACTGAAAGCCTCAGAGTAGAAAGATAAGGAATTCCCCTTCACATACAGCACCACCATTCATTTTTGTCATTTACAGTCTAATGAGCTTTAACTCGTCAACCTCTGGACAGATTTTTTTACATTTCTATTTGTTTGGGCCAATAATTACAAATCAAGTAGGCAATTTTAAGAACAGTAGCTTAGCATAGACACCCATAGCATAAAGAAAATGAAATGATTGATCCGTATTAGCCTTCAATTACATAATTCTGGTTATCCAAACCTCTGAAACTGCACTCGTCATCTGAAGAAGAGCTGTACCCAGAATCCCAGACAAAGTGTGGGAGTGCGGTGGTGTTGGGAAGGAAGATAAAGGTGACCAGGATCAATAACTGATGATAAATTTAGACAGACATGGCCAATATTTATTGAGCTACACATACAGAAGTGTGTCTCTCAGTATGGCATCGGGCTGCCATGTTTGCTAATTCTCGGAATGGAGTTGTAGAGGTTCTCCTGAAGCCTGTGACCAGTGCTGTTCCCAGTGTTACTGCTGATTCCCTATGTGATGTCTCCCCCATGGAACCGGGGGTAGGGGGACCAAACACAGACTGAATGTCAGTATGTCCCATCTGGACATCCACAAGCAGAGATTCAGAAGACATGTTTCCCACTCTGCACTTGGTACGGCCTCAACATTATACTGACAGGGGATGCACCGATCCAACTTGCATACCTCCGATACGATACATGCATAAATGTTGTGTATCGGTCGATACCCGATATTTTTCTGATATCATTGCTGAATTATTAAACTGTATCCTTCACCATGTGGGAGAGACATAAGGCATCAGGAGTGACCTAAACATAAATTTTATTAAGCTTGTAAAATTAGATACCTCCATACAGCTGACTCTTCGGCTCGCTCCGTGTTGCTCCTGTTTGTAAGTCTAGTCTACCTGCACACTGCACACATGCTGCTGACATAGGGTGTTGATATCAATCAGCCAATCAATCAACCAATCAACCAATCAACCAATCAACCAACCAACCAACCAATCAACCAATCAATTAATCAATCAATCAATTTTTTACAATTAACGTCTCAAAGCAGCTTTACAGAAAAGCAGTTTATATAAAGGAAAGGAAAAACACAGAGTCCAAGTGTAGACGTAGGAATGGGAATCCAGATCCACATCCCAGTGAGCGAGCCGGAGGCAATAGTGGCGAGAACTCTACTCTACGTCCTAAACCGGGTCCTAAGTGATGAAGTGACCCCTGATATCCGATCCTAATATCCAATTGATATCCACAAGCAGTCTGATCAGCCTAATTAGATCAGACCTAATATCCGATCAGTATTCACCAGCAATCCGATTTCTCCTTGGATCAATCTGCTTATCTGATACCCAATGTCCGATCCACATCAGATCAATATCCACCAGCATTTTGATCTCCTCCACGGATCAGCCTAATTCTCCAATACCCAATCCAGCCAAGTTTGTTAATATTGCTTCTGATATCGTAGTATCCGATCAGTACATCCCTAATACTGACATCTATCCCTGCATCTTTTGTCCCATTTTAACAACGTCCAGTTTCCATTTCTTTCTATTTCAACAATTAACAAAGAAAAGTGTGTTCGGTTATGAATAAACAATGGCCGCAGTGTCGCTGATGCAAAGCATCACTCTCTTTCCCCTGTGGTCATACTCCAACAAAGCAGTGTGGCTATGGTGAGCTGCGGGGGAGGTGTCTATTTCAATAACCCCCCCTCTCCAGACCCCCAGCGGGTGCTCCTCCAGGTTTGTTTCAAGGCTGGTTGGGAAACACTCGAACACACTGAGTATAGATGTTGATGTTTTGTATTACCGTCAAGTGAATACACGGATTAGACAAAACTCGAGGCTTTGGATCTTCTTTAAAAGCAAATTATATAAAAGAGAACAATAAAGTATAAGTATCGGATCTACAGTAACATCCGAGTACCTATAGCCGCCACAGTATGTATTTTTGAAAATTCTAATCTTGATCACAATTTTTCTAAATGGAAAACACATTACACTGCTCGTTTACTTGTAGATCCAATAGAACCGCATCAGTTATTTCGGAATCACAGAAAGAAACCATTAACAAAGCTCTTCTAGTCCCAGGTTAACCGAATTCCACTCGTTACAAAGGTATGTTAACAAACACCAATGTAAAAGACAGTAGACCTTATTCACAAGCTATGACATGCAAGTCGGATATCAACAAAAATCGAGATTTAAGAGTGTTGTTCCGAACAGGACTGTGAATATGCTGAGAATATACATACTGACAAAACGAATCTGAACGAAAAGATATCTACAACTGAAAAACAAACTGATTTTTTGTATAGATGGTAGACACGTGACTTAATTCTATCAGTAAACCCAGAGGTCTTTGACAAATGCAAAATTCATACAATAACCTGTGTCCTCGGAAGAATCGTGCATATCGATATCCAGATACTTGATATTGAGATCAGTAACCTCCCTAACACTGACATACTATTCCCATGAACCTTTTCTCCCCATTTAACACCTACAGTTTTCTGTTGATTTTTCCGTATTTGTAATCTTTTGGTTTTTTGTCGATCATAGAAGCTTGTGGGATCATCTGAGAATATACAAATTTATCAAAACAAATTCTACAACATTAGTCAGCAAATTGTGAATTTATAATTTTAAGTGAACTATGAATATCTTCAGTACGTATGTGCATAAATAATTAAGGTTATTCGGGACAAGTCTACAAAGGTTATCAATAACAGCAAAATTAAGCCAATTTTAAGATACTATTTCTTGGTCAGTTGTATATTTTTGTTCGGATAAATTTTTCTTGTGATATTTACTTTAACACAAACCTTGGATTCACATAGGATGCAGCCTATCTTTATCCATATACCACGATTCCTCGCGAGTGTTTGGTTAATTTCGCATCCAGATATCCAATACTAAATATCAGAATCAGTACCTCCCTAAGTACTGAACATCTTTCTACTGAACTCCTAATATTCTCCCATTGTAACACCTTGCAGTTTCTTGTTTTATTTTCCGTGATTTAAAGGTTTTTGATTTTCGACAGCTGGGATGTGTGCGTGAGAAATCAATACAAATTATCAAAACAAACTCTAACAACAAATAGTCAGCAAATTAGAATTTTATTTAACTGAACTACTTGCATTCACTTCAAGTGCACTTCAGATAAGCGTAAGTGCATAAAATCATTAAGGTCGTTGGGAGAATAAAAAACGGTTACAATGCAAAAAATTGACAATGCAAAATTAACGCACTTTTGTTCTGGCATTGCGTTAGTGTGTTGGGGATAAATACTCTTTTTATTTTTACATTCACTTATAAACACGTAGGAATTCAAATAGGATCAGACACTAATATATGGTCCCAAATACCTGATCCGTGTTGAAATCTTGTTGATAATGCGCACGATCTAGAATATCCCATACTACATATCAGCGGATCACGTGAACCTCCCGAATAACGATTGTTTGGTTTTTGATTATCTAGTTTTGTTGTCGCATGCACGCAAATAATAACAGAGAATTATACAAAAAATTAACAAACCAAGAGTTTAACATGCTCCGTAAAGTTCAGTCTATGCATTCAATTTAATTTAGTGAACTGTCGATGCTTACAGTACTAGTAATTCACGCGAACATTTACTAGTGTATTATTTTTGTATCACTATTCTCCTGAAAATTATATAAAAAGTTGTTAGGGTTTACAATACTACAATATTTTGATAACAAGTTTTCTATTTTTTATTTTACTAAAAAGTTGTGTATGAAATTTTGCTAGTATCTATTTAGCAATATAGATATGAGAACATCGGAGGGAGGGAAGTCCATGATTCATACCATTTTGCAGCACAATCGGCAGGGATTACCATACTGGTTTTTATTCCTACCTGGGTTGCGGGGCAGGGACCTAGATGGTCTATAATTGGGCTACTGAATGCCAGATGCACCGGATCTGCTAAAGTATTATGTTGCGTCGGTGCTCCAAACTCAGACGAGGGAACTAAAGCGTGACTACGTCCCACTGACAAGCATTGACCCCGCCTGCGCAACTACAGCGTGTACTGAAAAAGGGCACGTTCATGATCAGTTAGTACTGCACAACCCTGGGCAGATCTGACACCACTGCACAGGGGTGTGCCGATGGGTGTGTGTTTTATTAAGGACAGTCCTCGTGTGGTATAACGGATCATGTGTGGGCATGTACGTACCTGTGTAGGTGGCAGACACAGTCTGAAAGTTTGCTGAAGCTCACAGGAATGATGACTCCTGGATGCACCACCACCACTCGCTGGATGTTCTAGGTACTGTATGTGTGGTTTTTGCCTTCTCCTGCTAGTTCCCTTGCTTACGGCTCCCGGTAAATCTTTTTGCCTAAGACAAGGAGAGAGCCAGGAGAAGCCGGGAAGGGTCTGTATTATTCCGAGAGTGCATTGCCTGTCTTGCAGTCCACCACGCTTGTCCATGTGTGGTAACCTCACTGGCTTTGTGGCTGTTATTTTGCTTAAACACAATGTGCCACGACCTCTCTCAGGGGGGAGAGGTAGGATCCCCAACACAAGCAGCACGGGCAATATGAGCTTTATCTGGGAATTTTGGAATTCCAGATAATAGACATTTCATAAGTCTTTCCGACTACGCCCCTGCTCACAATTGGAACACAAGTTACGTCATGCCAGGCAACTGCGCCCAATGTTGCGTGCCAGGCGTGCTTGGCGTGACTTTCTGTCCTTCCACGTTTCGCGGACACCCTGCTTTTTGAGGCTGCCTCCGCGCCTTGTTATACACTTGCTTTTTCCAGTCTGAACTATGAGAATGACGAGTCCGAACGGCGCAAGCGATCCGATTTTTCGAGGACCGAATAACAAAGAGCCAATCAGAAGCGAGATCGCAGCGTGATTGTCGCTCTGAGCGCATTGTGGTAAATCTTCTCTAGGAATGGAAATGGCAGTTTTCAGTTCCTCTCCTCCAGATCGCTTATTCCTCTAATTGAATAGGGCGGTCAGTTGGTTCCTGTAGGGAATTGCATGGCAGTAATGCACGGTGGGGGAGATGAGGAGCCTCAGTATTGTGTTTGGAGGACGAGGCGAGGGCACGGGTGGGGCTGGTGTTCCGCTGTGGGGGGTGGCCTAGAAACAATAGACATGCGCGACTGCGCCAAGCTTCAGAATGAGCTAGGGTCTCAGGGAGGCAGACTGGGTGGACTTGTGAGCTAGGTTCTGACCGGCGGAGGTTGTGTAGCACATTCCAGGATGGTTAAATTTTGCCCTGACGAGGCTGCCACCTGGACCAACCACCTGATCCGGCCCCCGCAAAATCACCACTGTGGAGTCAGCACTTTTTCACTGTAGCCACAAAACGTAGTCGTGAAGTGATCAGTAATAGACCTGCTTGTGTGGTTTCGGACTCTCTATTAGCTCACATGGTCTTTACTGTCACACTTTTGCACTGTAGTCTATAACTTTTACACACTGGAATGAGATATATATCACACATACGAACTACAGTAGAGTATATACTCATATATATTTTGTTATATACAAAAACCTGAAACCTGCTATCTATAATGTCATGAGAGCATTCATAATGCTTTATAATGCTTTATATGAGCCTTTGCAGCTGTGCATGAAAGTGATTAGTATTGGTGTACAGTAACTCAGTAAGTGTAATGTGTTAGTGTGCTGTAAGTAGTGTGTTGGTGTACAGTAACTCAGTAAGTGTAATGCGTTAGTGTGCTGTAAGTAGCGTGTTGGTGTACAGTAACTCAGTGAGTGTAATTAATGTGGTTAGTGTACTGTACGTAGTGTGTGGGCGTGTACAGTAAAACTCAGTAAAGTGTAATGTGCCAAGTGTTGTACTGTAAGTAGTCCTGTGTGGTGGTGGTACAGTAAAACCATCAGTAATTGTGTTAATGTGTTAGTGTACCTGTGAAACTTTAGTAGCGTTCGTGTCGGTGTACAGATAACTCAGTAAGTTGTAATGCGTTAGTGTTGCTGTACAAGTAGTTGTGTTGTCAGTACTAGTACAATTCAGTAAAGTGTAACGTGTGTTAGTGTACGTAAGTAGCTAGTGTCCTGGTGTACGCAGTAACTCAGTGAGTGTAAATGCGTTACAGTGTTCTGTTAAGTAGCGTGTCGGTGTACGCAGTAAACTCAGTAAGTGTAATGCCGTATAGTGTACCTGTAGAGTAGCGTGTTGGTGTACAGTAACTCAGTAAAGTGTAAATGTGTTAGTGTACTGTAAGTAGGGTGTGTTGGTTGTACAGTAACTCAGTAAGTGTAACGTGAGTAATAGTGTGTTCAAGTGTGAACTGTAAGTAGTGTGTTGGTGTACAGTAACGTCAGTAGAAGTGTAATGTTTACGTGTACTGTAAGTAGCGTGTCGGTGTACAGTAAACTCAGTAAGTGTAATGCGTTAGTGTGCTGTAAGTAGTGTGATTGGTGTACAGTTAACTCAGTAAGTGTAAATGTGTTAGTGTGCTGTAAGTAGCGTGTTGGTTGTACAGCAGTAACTCAGTAGACGTAGTAATGTGTTTAGTGTGCTGTACAGTAGTGTGTTGGTGTAATACATTATACTTAGTAAGTGTAATGTGTTTAGTGTGCTGTAAGTAGTGTGTTGGTGTATAGTAACTCAGTAAAGTGTGATGTGTATTAGTGTGCTGTAAGTAGTGTGTGTGGTTCTAAGCGCGCAATGGAACCTGTTCTCCTCTTCAGTGTTCTGTGCATGATCGTGAATAGGAGGCGTTCAGGCGTCAACTAAATGAATGAGCTTCTAGTAAAGACTGCGTGGACTGTGATGGTGAGAGACACTAGAGTCTCTATCAACTACACTGAGCTGATGAAGAGTGGCCCGTTCCAGAAATGATTAATAGAACATTAGAGCCCGTAATAAACCATATACTACTCCTGTTACTCTCCTCCCACAGCTTCAGGTACATCTGAAGGTACAGGGGGGGGGGATATTGTGGTTGTTAGGGGGGTTGGGTTACTTGTTAATCTCTCCATACTTCAGTACATCTGAAGGTACATACTTTAGTACTGTTACTCCAGTGGAGGTCTAAAGGCAGGTCCTTCTACTTCTACAACTGCAGGACCAATGATTGTTACATACCGTGATGTAATGAAGCACATTTGAGTGCTGAAGTGGTGATCGTTGGAAAGCCAAGTGTGAGGAAACTTGATTTGAAACACATGCTTTTCCATGAAGCCGGGGTGGAGGTGGGGGGTGGAGTCCAGGATAGCAGAGTTTAGTGAGTAAATTCATAAGCAATGAAGGGACTCTTATACGACGCTAGGCGCTGGAGGGAGATGGATGTCAGGCTCATTCAAGACAGATTCTGGGCTGTGTGGCTTCCCACACGCCTTCACAGTGTGGTATGACCCAAGTTCTTCTTAGATTCTCAGGCGTAAGGGTGCCCGAGGGCTGAGTCAGGTTCTTCTTCAGGCGTAGAGCTGGGTCTGTCTGTCTAGCGCTCTGTCAGTCAGATTCAAAGATACTTTTGTTTCTTGCGGATGGCCAACTGAGGCATAAAGCCCACCAGGAAACAGCTCTACGGTTCTGGCTCAGTCGTGGCCCCCCAGTGCATCTGCTATTACCTGCTCACCTGCGTGACACATGAAAAGATTAAACAAACAGACGCTTATGCAACTGTTCTGAACTGGAATGGGATAAGTCATGAAACCCGGCACAGTCAAAAGACCTTATTTCGGAGCAGATATATGTAGCTACATGAGCTGTAAATAACACGCGGTAAACAGGACTATGGCTAACTGTTTAGTTCCTGTCCAGTGTGCACTGAGATTTTTTTTTTTTTAGTTTTACACTTACAGTCTACAGTTCTTCTCACTGGGGTCCACGGTTGACATTTGTGCGGTTATATGGACCCAATACAATCATATTCCATTTTTACATGACTATTTTTTATCCTCTTTTAATGCTTGACTATTGTTATGGCTCCTTTAAGACTTATTTATGTAAATGAGCTCAGTTCTGATTGGCTGTTGTATATTGTGCCTCAATAAAGCAGTCCAGGCTATATATATTGCTAAATTATCATAATTAAAGGGTATATAATGGTATATATAATATATTGCATGGTTTAAAGGTGCGCTTCTGGGTAGTGGTAGTAAACTTCAGGCCCCCATGCAGATGGCCGCTGCATGAGAATGGATGATGGGGGCTATAAATACACTGCGGGTGTGTGAGTGACGGGATCCCCCATATAGATTGAGAAGAGGGTGGTACAGTGACAAGTGAATGTCTCGTTCCCATATGTGTGGAAAATTGCTTCTACAAAAGCAGATTGCTAATTGAATTGGCTAAAAGGAGGCGTGACTGCATGTGGGCGTGTGCCAAAGACCATAGTGTGAAGGAAGTCGCCTAAATCCTGCAGGTGTATTGGAGCAGTTTACAAGCTCAATCAGTGTTACGGCTCATACGGGTCCACCTACCCAAATTCTCCACAGAAAATTGTGTATCCCCACAGGACAATGGCATCCACCAAATCTGGTGTATGTGTTTATACAGTATGATATGTACGGTATAATGCCCACTGAACGTTTGTAAAAGTATGTTTCCAGTATGCATTTATGTTTATGTCTATATGCCATGAATAACATTAAGCCATCACAGAGCTGTTAAAGTCCATTCATTTAAATATATTAATACTATAAATATACAACTACATGGCTTAGATGCATCCAGCCAGACACATTACGAGTAGTTTTGGTAGAGCTAGTAGAAAACGAAATCTTGGGTGCATGTCATATGTCCCGTGTGCAACGACTTGATAGGCTACAAGAAGCACTGAACCAAACCATAGGGTACGATCCTGTCAACTAACTAACATCTGAGGTACAATGGTTTCCCGAAACTGTCCTGGGGTGCGTTTCCCCAAACCATAGTTGCTAACTACGTAAGCAGCTTACATAGTTGGAACGATACAGCTGTGATCCAAGTGATTCCCAAAAACATGGTTGTAACTATGGTGGTATACACCGGTGCGGCTTAACGATTGTTCGGACTATGCAAGTTAGCAACGTAGTTCCCTCCATAGTTCCTACCATGGTTTTCGGAAACCCCTGTGCGGCTTAACAATGATTCAGACTATGCAAGTTATCCAATGTAGTTCCCTCCATAGTTCCAACCATGGTTTTGGAAAACACCTGTATGGCTTAATGATGGTTCGGACTATGCAAGTTACCAACGTAGCTCCCTCCATAGTTCCTACTATGGTTCTGGGAAACACCTGTATGGCTTAACGATAGTTCGGATTATGCAAGTTATCCAACGTAGTTCCCTCCATAGTTCCAACCATGTTTTTTGCAAACCCCTGTGCGGCTTAATGATGGATTCGACTATGTAACTAATCCAACGTAGTTCCCTACATAGTTCCAATTATGGTTTTCGGAAACCCCTGTACAGCCTAACGATGGTTCGGACTATGCAATTATCCAACGTAGTTCCCTCCATAGTTCCAACCATGGTTTTCGGAAACCCCTGTGCCACTTAACGATGGTTCGGACTATGCAAGTTACCAACGTAGTTCCCTCCATAGTTCCTACCATGGTTCTGGAAAACCCCTGTACGGCCTAACGATGGTTTGGACTATGCAATTATCCTACGTAGTTCCCTCCATAGTTCCAACCATGGTTTTCGAAAACCCCTGTGCCGCTTAACGATGGTTTGGACTATGCAATTGTCCAACGTAGTTCCCTCCATAGTTCCTACCATGGTTTTCGGAAACCCCTGTGCTGCTTAACGATGGTTCGGACTATGCAAGTTACCAACGTAGTTCCCTCCATAGTTCCTACCAAGGTTCTGTAAAACACCTGTATGGCTTAACGATAGTTCGGACTATGCAAGTTACCAATGTAGTTCGCTCCATAGTTCCTACCATGGTTCTGGGAAACACCTGTATGGCTTAATGATGGATTAGACTATGTAAGTTATCCAACGTAGTTCCCTCCATAGTTCCAACCATGGTTTTCGGAAACCCCTGTGCGGCTTAACAATGATTCAGACTATGCAAGTTATCCAATGTAGTTCCCTCCATAGTTCCAACCATGGTTTTGGAAAACACCTGTATGGCTTAATGATGGTTCGGACTATGCAGTGTTTACCTCTCAACGTATGCGCTCCCTCCATACGTTTTCCTACTTTTGGTTTGTTTTCCTTGGTTAAAAGACCTTTCCTGTTCTTATGGTGCCTTACTCTGACTTATGTTCTGATTGCCGATTATGCAAGTTATCCAACGTAGTTCCCTCCATAGGTTTTGGGAAGCACTTGCACCGCAGCTGTATCGTTCCAACTATGTAAGGTACTAACGTAGTTAGCAGCTATGGTTTTGGTAAACGCCCCCCTGCGTAAGAGAACCTTCAGAAGAAGTTGGTGGTGAACGGAACCAGAGGTCCACCTCTAAAAGCTCCCACACAGAAAGCTATTGCTGCCTGAGACACTGTGTCACTGTAGTTCCGGCCTAAAGTGTCAGAGAGGCACATGGAGGGTGTCGTTTAAGACTTGTCATCAGCATTACATATATAACCTCTGAAGGGGTGTGTAGGTTCCATGGAGGTTGTGGGTAGTTAATAATGTGGCTCTATTGATGTTGTGGACATGGCAACCCCGGGTTCCCATCACCACCATTGTGAGGAACATATGAGTCTCTGTATAGTCAAGCATATCACACCAGACCCATTGACTCAGTGACTCTGTTCACACCTGTTGGCGCCTTACTGAGCAATCTTTACTGGTTTCACCAAACGCCTGAAGCTGTGGGGAATACACAATGAGGAATACACAATGCTCAGTGTGCACATTGGGATGGGAAATTCCCGAACCAGCAGCCTTTCAGATTCCTTGTTTTGCAGGAAATCGTTCGGTGTTATTAATGGAGTAAACACGTTCGGGTCCAGGCATGTTTACAGGCGACCTGCTCTGGATTGGAGTATCTTCAGACGTCCCTTTATCTTATCACAGCGAGCACAAACTCATCATTTACGCGCGGAAGCTGGTTTTAATTGCCGGCGGAGATAATAACGTTCCCGCTGCCCCTCCAACGCTTTAACAATGGAATACGTCATTCCTGGAGAATGGGCTGAGCTGATGTTTCATTCAGCAGATGATTCACCATTCACGTTCTGGTCCAGCTCCTCCGACTCCTCTATTGACTCGTACACTTCCTCGAGTTAATGTTCTCCGTGTTTAATGACAACACAAACGGCCAATAAATGACACATCCAGGGGAAAATCCCAAGGTCAAGGATGTTTATGTATGATTACTGGAAAACCTGAAGCTGGAAGTATATGAGTAAACAGAAAGATGGGGCTGAGCTTCGGTGTATGTCAGGTAGGGGGTGGGGGTGGGGGGGGTCTCAGCGTGATGTCATGTTATTATTGTGATAAATTACTTTATGATAAGTATAAGTTACATTAGGCTGCAGGATTATCAGTACTCCTGGAACACTAACCAGCCGCGTATATACCGCCGGGACATGGGGTTTAGTTACAGAGCCGGAAAATATCAGACATAGGTTTATATTACCAGCTCAAACT
>JAMWET010000899.1:37500-62500 GCA_024036415.1 Prochilodus magdalenae
TGGGCAAGACTCCTAATACTACACTGGCCTACCTGTAATACAGTTAACCTTGTAAGTCGCTCTGGATAAGAGCGTCAGCCAAATGCCGTAAAATGTAAATGTAAACATCTTCCTTTAGAATTGGCTGGTTTCATAATCTCACAATATCATGATCATTAATTGTTCCATTAATGATGGCAAGCTGTCCTGGCCCAGAGGCAGCAAAACAAGCCCATGAAACTACCACCACCATGCTTCATGGGCAGGAAAGGATGGATTCCTGCTGTGCTTCCTTTCCCAAGACTTCACAGGTTCTGCTTTGGTCTGATCCATGGCCAAAACGTTTTCCCAGACAGGCAGGAATGTTCTACTTGTGGAGAGCTACTCTAATTACTATAAGCCCTGTTACGAAGTGTTCAGTAACCCGAGCCACAGATTGCGTACATCACGGTAACCTCAGTCGCTCAGCATACAACCTGCTGCTCAGGGCTAAGCGCTGATCACAGCAGCTGCGAACTAGTAAAACCACATCTGCGAAAGTGAAATCAACTGGATCACACAACTAACGAACATCATACAGGCCTTAACAGTAAAGCATTCTCATTTCATTCACACAGTGCCCGTCATTAGGTTCTCCTGAATGTGTGGCGCTCAGAAAGGCCCAGACTGAAACCCCCTTTATCTCTGATACAGCCTTTTGTACACTCATTGTCAAAAGAACAGCTGCACCCTGAAGGAGGTGTGGGATTGCAGGGCTGCTGGGAAGGAGGATAAAGGCTACATGGAATAGTTTTTATGATATGGGGAATATTTATTGAGCCACACATACAGAAGTAGCGTCGCGTAGTGTGCCAAACCCAACCACCCAAGTTTCATTCCTGTCAGACGGCTATTTCTGGCGTACCCCTAAAAGTCATTATCACATATCCCTGTGGGTGCATGTACCACAAGGTTTGGGAACCACAGCAAGCTAGGGCGGAGAGGTATACCGTGGGGCTGACCGATGTATTGGGTTTATATGGAAATCGCAATTTACTGCTATAGCTATTAGCACCGGTTTACGGTTTTACGGTGATCATTACCGTGAGAAATTTTAATATCATGATAAACTAACTGGCACTTCGGTGTACCACGTTCTGCGCTCAAGCCATGTAGTTGGTGGTCTTATAGACTCTACAGTCATACACTGAACAGCTCCACCTGATGAGAGTCTGAACCAGTCCATATCCTGATACACCACATCTACTCCTGATGTACACAGTATGATCCTCCTCCATATCTCCACCTCTAATATATATTTAGTGGTGTAAAAACTTTGATCTCTTTTTCTGCACAGTGTAAAAGCTCTAGTTCTCCTTTCAGGTTAGTGAATATTCATGAGGGACCGACCAATAGAATCGCTCCAAATCTGCTTAGTAATAAACCTTGTTCTATCAGCTCCACTGCAGGGTAAGGAAGCTGGTTCATCCTCCTGTAAAGGTCCACTCTGAGGGCTATTTCATAGTTTGGTGTCTTCACTTGTATTCTAGAGTACAGCGTTAAGATAAACATAAGGAGAACCCGCTATGAGTAGTCCAAGTGTCCAGACCTTTGATTCGTGGCGGCATAATCAGATATCAGTTTGCAGTAAGAGTCTGATTTGACGAAAGAGCAGCTTGTCCGCTAACAGTTGATGGACCATGTACAGAATAAGACATGCTAATTTAGAGGAATTGCTCTTTATAGAAGCGGAGCTAAACACACCCGTCGGCCTCTGCTCTCAGATCAGCTTCCTGTTTTGTCCTCTTACTCACACTCCGAACTCTGTGGAGGGGGCGAGGGAGGCCCAGCGCGGGGCCGCTTCCGCTGCTCTGAGATCAGCTCAAGTCTCATCTCACACCTGACAGGAAACGAACTACACCCCAAACGCGGGGACTCCGCCAGTTCATACAACAACAACATAACAGCTCAGGAAGGCACGTCTGTGTCTCTGTATACACTACTGTTATCACGATAGCCGCTTCATTACGTCCACCTTCTTCTACCTACACTCACCGTCCATGGTAGCAGCTCCACTGACCATATAGGACACTCTGTAGGTGTACAGGTACAGACTGTAGTCCATCTGTTTCTCTGTATACTGTATTACCCTGTTCCTCAATGGTCAGGACCCCCACAGGACCCCCACAGAGCAGGTACTATGTCGGTGGTGGGTCATTCTCAGCACTGCTGTGTCTGATCCACACATATCACCACCACGTCAGTATCACAGCAGTGCTGCTGGACACCTTAGTGGGGGCGTCCTGTGGGTGGTATCCTGTGAGCACCGTCCTGTGGGCCGGTGTCCTGTGGGCAGCGTCCTGTGGGCAGCGTCCTGTGGGCAGCGTCCTGTGGGCAGCGTCCTGTGACCACTGATGAAGGACTAGAGGATGACCAACACTGCACTGTGCAGCAGCAGATGAGCTATCGTCTCTGACTGTCCATCTACAAGGTGGCGCAGCAAGGTAGGAGTGTCTAATAGAGTGGACAGTGAGTGGACACAGTGTCTCAACACTCCAGCAGCACTGCTGTGTCTGATCCACTCACACCACCACCACACACACTAATGTAGCAGCTCTGGCTAGTGCAACCGGGTCTCATGAATGATCCAACAGTTAAGGCCATCTTAGTTAAGGCCGGTTGATGCAGCCGGCCCCAGACGAGTCTCCATCAGCACCCAGTGTTGTACTGTAGTGTTGGCTCTTCAGGTCCTCAGCCTCGGCTTCTCATCCAGCGAGTAAAGCGACCAGAGGCACTCGCCTGAAACATGTTCCCTCTCCATGATGTAACACTTGGTGCTTCATCAGTTCGGTCCCCTAAAGGGTTAAGCCTCTAGTTGTGCTATTGTTCTTTGCAGTTACCCAATTATGTGTTCACTAGCCCTCTCAGATGCTTGAATAGCAATATGGCTCGTAATGCACATGCCGAGTGTGAGGAGTGGTGTGTGGAATTTAATGGCCCTCTGTTTGAAGGGGGCGTTCAGGCTTTCAGGCCAGGAGGATGTTTTTTGGCGCTCGCTGAGGGAAAACAGTAAACATGGCCTCAAAGGGCCGGTTTTATGAATCCGCTGTTTTAGCGTGGGTATAGGTGCACTTGACTCGCTGCTGATTGAGCAGAGCCAGCGGTTTTGTGTGTGTGTGTTTCAGAGTGGTTGCTGTAGTGTGTGGTCTCCTCCCTTGCAGATGTGCTACAATTACTGGTGGATGCATGTTGCATCAGTATTCAGTTACTAGTTATATATAAAATATATATATATATATATATATATATATATTATATAAAAAATTATATTATATTATATAAAAATATATATTTAGATATATTTACAGTTATATATCTAAAAAAAGAATAATAAAAAAAAAAAAAAAAAATATATATATATATATATATATATATATTTATATATATATATATATATGTTTATATATTATTTATATATATATATATATATATATATATATATATATATATATATATAATATATTTATTTTTATTATTCTTTTTTTTTTAGATATATAACTGTAAATAGTAAATACGTAGTAGTATATACTGTGTGTAAACTTGATGGATAGGTGAGACGGCGACTGATTCATGTTTCAAGTTTCGGCACGCAGTGATGCCTCCATGAGTCATCCTGTTAGTGCAGCACCATTGGCAGACGGCTGCACCACGCAGGACTACATGCACACAGACCGTTACCACGACTGTCCTTAACACCACGTCACCGTCACCAAAGACTGCAGTGGTGTCGTACCAGACTGTCATGGAGTGACATGTCAGCGGGTCATCTTCAGTGACGAGTCCCGCTTTAGTCTTGGTGGAGACGACCAACGAATCCGTGTGTGGAGGCACCGTGGTCAGCACCAAGATGAAAGCCTGGTGTTTTTTATCAATAATTTATCATCAAAGATTGGTAGCAGTGGGTCATTTTGTTTGGGGTTTGAACCCCCAGTGGCTAGAAGTTCTTTATCAGTAGACTCTTCCACTCCAAAGTAAATAAGTACTGTAAGGGTGCACGGCTAATTTTAGCATTAGCCACCCTATGCCTATAGTGGCTAATACATATACTATGCCAGTTTTCCTAAAATTAAATTTTAGAAATGATCACCGTACTTACAGTATCTCACGATATCTGTGATTTCGCTACGGCTAGAAGAATGATCTTCACCATTAGGCTCTTTCACTCCAACGGAAATGGGATGGTTAATGTGGCACAACCATTGCCTGCCAGTGGGCTACCCCCCATGTGGGAGACTGGGGTTTGATTCCCAGTCTGGGTGACTATGCTGTGCTACACCAATCCTAACAGTACACCGACCCACCTGTAATTGAAATAACCTTGTAAGTCGCTCTGGATAAGAGCCATGAATGTAACCAAGTAGCGTTAGTGCATACGGCTAATGTTAGCATTAGCAAACCGATGCATACCGTTGCTCTCCAAAGACAAACAGTGTCTCCAAATTGGTCTTATTCCCAAGTGCTTATGGATGATTATGGATTCTGTTGGTCCATTCATCATGACTTTTTCCCATAATGTAAACAGGAAGATGGGGAGTAAATGGAGATACAGGTTCCTCTCGGAACAGCGGTGATGGTGGTTTTTGTATTATGACAGTTTTCAAAAAATTATATTGTAAAAATTGTGATATATCGCCTTACCTACAGAATATCGATATATCAATATCAGTATATCACAATATATCGTATCGTAACACCTGTGTCATCATAAGTATGGTATCGACCAGTTCCCGCCAATACACAGCCCTCATAGGGACTGTATGGGCTGGGGAGCAAGTAGTAGGGTTTAATAATAGGTGGAAATATTTTATTTAAAAAAATATATGAAGGGAAATTCGGTGATATGGGCCCTTTAGGTGGAAATTCTACCAAAATGACATCAACTGGAAGCCATTAATTATGACTTATGACTCGCTATGTGTTTTATAGCTTGGATAATTACAGCAGCTTTGGACATTTATTACAGGATCATGAAATAAAAGTCGAACCTGCAGGACAAACGACAGGAATCTCATTTCTCAGTGCACTCTTTCCCCGCTCTGCTCACACAAGCATAGGAAGCGTATTCATATTCAGCGTTTTGTGCAGAGCAGCTCTTAAGTCCACACGACTCCCTGCCCTCTATCCATTAGCTCGGTCTGAATGCCTCAAGCGCTCTTGTGACCATCACTCGAGCCTTAGTCAGCTGTTAATGGGTTTAATGACCCTTTCATTTTTAAACCCCAGCTGAACAGCTTGTTGATCATTATCGAGGAGCAGAAACAGGGCTGTTCTCTGCCCAGCGGCGATGACCTCCTATAGGCCCTCTGTATGTGCGTATAGGCTGTAGCGCTTGTTAGTATGCTACAGCACTGTCATGGTAACTCAGGCCAAAGATCAGGTGAGGCTGTCCTGGGTTTCCTGGGTGATAGCAGCGCGGCTATACGAACTTGGACGTGCAGTGTTCTATAGTTCGGGAGCCGTGAGGCTAATATGTAGCTAACGAGTCATGGAAGCTAACTGCAGCCTGCTAGCATTGCACAAGCATGCAGATAACTTGACTCGAGGCAGCTTCACTCATTCGCTTATTTATAAATACACAGTCGAGTCACATTATTATGACCACTTCCTTCTTTTGACGGCTGCAGTGCGTAGCTCATTTCATGCCATCCTCTGGTCCCACTCATCCATGTCCAAGGCACTCTGATTTGGGTGTGGATCAATCCTTGCAGATCACATACACCCGTACATGCTGATTTACCTCCCTGGGCGGATGGGATCTTTCAGCAAGACAATGCAACACGGCTAGGAATGTCCGACATTGGTTGGAATAGCATGACCGAGACTTCCAGGTATTACCCTGCCCCCTTAATTCCATAGACATGAACCCAGGTGAGCACCTGTGAGATCACCTCGATCGTCAGGTTGACTCTGTGGGTCCTCCCCCATGCACCCTCCAGCAGCTGTGGGATGCGCTGTAGTCAACAACCCAACAGAGCCTTACTGAGTCACTCCCAGCCCGTATAACGGCTCTTCATGCTGCACACAACGGTTACTCTGGATATTAGCTGCTAGTCATAATAATGTGACTCGACTGTGTAATATGTCTCAAATGTAGTGCTACAGCATAGAGGTGGTCTTTAGCACAATGACGTAAAGGGGACCTGCTATGCTTTTCTGTAGTGTGTTATGTAGCTTTGAGCTTGTGAACCACCTGTAGATCATTTAGACCAAACCTCCATGCGTTGTGACATCACAACTTATCGGCGGTCTGGTACAGTTCATTGACGATCCAAGCCAGAATAACGTGCCTGGACCTCAGTGTTTGAGAAATGACGCTGCAGTAGTCCAAAGAAATGAATCTACTCCAGATTAGGGCTGGAAGATGACTGATACTTATATCAATATCGCTATTTGAAAGAGGGCGGTCACATTTTTCAAATCCCAGGAGTTGCAGTTATTATGACAGCATCAAAGGAGCTTGGAAAGCAGCTATAGATGATTTAGACCCATCAAGATAACCCGTGTGATGCGTACGTCAGCACAGCCCTAGTTACAGGCGCTCTGTCTGACGGGTTAACTGGCGGTGGTGAAGCCTGTGTCATGTTCCTGTCCTTGTCCATGTGCTTTTGTTTATTTGGGTTCATAGCTCCTCCTTGTCTATGACCTCATGTCTCGCCCCTCACCTGGCTCTAGTTTATTGCTCCTCCCCTTCCCAGGTGTATATTGTTTGTCATTGTGTAGTTGTTGTAAGGTTTACAGGTATGTACGGTATTGTGTGTGTGTGTGTGTGTGTGAGTGTATATGTGTGTGTGTGTGTGTGTGACTCTGACTCTGATTCTGACTCTGGTTCTGATTTTGATTCTGATTCTGATTCTGATTCTGACTCTGACTCTGACTCTGACTCTGACTCTGATTCTGATTCTGATTTTGATTCTGATTCTGATTCTGATTCTGACTCTGACTCTGATTTTGATTCTGATTCTGATTTTGATTCTGACTGATTTTGATTATGATTCTGACGCTGACTCTGATTTTGATTCTGATTTTGATTCTGACTCTGATTTTTATGTTGATTTTGATTATGATTCTGACGCTGACTCTGATTTTGATTCTGACTCGGATTTTGATTCTGACTCTGATTTTGATTCTGACTTTGATGTTGATTTTGATTCTGATTCTGACTCCGATTTTGATGCTGATTCTGATTTTGATTCTGATTCTGACTCTGATTTTGATCCTGTCTCTGACTCTGATTTTGATGTTGATTTTGATTCTGATTCTGACTCTGATTTTGATGCTGATTCTGATGCTCCTAGTTGTTGTTTGTTTGGTGGTTTGCCTTCATGTCAGTTTTGACATTACGCTGTTGGTTTCCCGGTTCCCTTGTTCCTCGGTGGACTCTAGTTTCTTTTATTTCTAGTGCCTCTGTTTCTTAGTTCCTACAGCCTCAAGCCAAAACGTCAGACACGTTGGTCTTTATAGAGCTTATAAATTTACATTGCAGCTGTAACGTTGGTCAGAAAACTCCAAAAAAGTAAAAGCCATTAGATCATTTGCCCATGTAGTTCAGCCCTGACAGAGAACATCACTACTAAGGCTGTCAGAATTTCTGAAAATCAACCTAGACCGAAACAACAGTGTTATTTACCTCATGAAGTAATGGGTTTCTCCAGAACTGGCTGAAATTGACAGAACCGTTTGAGACTGCTCCATGAAAAACATCATTTTGGCGTCATGCCTGATCCCTGTTTATTGCAGTCCTGACTTGAGGAACATTCATGAGGAGCTTAGACTCTCATAGTAAGAGCGACTAGAGGCGGAGTGCAGACGTTGTGCGGATGACACCAAGACACCTTTTTTTGTGATCACAGTTTTCGTGTTTACGGCGGATGGTCAGCAGCGCTGGCCTGGAATAGATAAAGGATCTCGATTAGCCTAGCAGGTGCTCCAACACGCTCGCCATGCCTGAAAATTAGACCAACAGATGCTTCACAATCCGAGCTGTGTGTAGCAGCCCACAGACCTGGCTCTGTCAGTCAGTAATGAGCTACAGGAATACCGTTTGCTCCATATGTGACCTACAACACTCCAGCCTCCTTGGCTGGCCAACAGGTGACCCCCATCAACAGGCGACCCCATCAACAGGTCACTACAGGCAAATCGGTTTTGCTTCTCAGATCAGATCTTTTGAGATGTCTGTCCACGCTGTAAGCGGTCAGATCGGATTGGATTACCAGTTGTTGTGGTCACCATATGAGCGTGTGTAGCTATGTAGGCAGGCTTTCACAGTAGGCTGCTGTTTATAAGGCTACAGGTTACCTACATAAGCTTATCCTGGCAGCCATTAGCCATTGTGCTCTAACCCATTCACCCGTGCTCCATCACCTGTTCCTCCATCCACACTGGAAGCTCTTCCACTCGTCTACGGCGTTCTCTGTAATTGTGCACCAGCACTCTAGTGCTAACTAGCTAAGTATCTCCAATCCCGTTCCCTATTTTTACCCCTACCCCTCGTTTTCGGGTGTAACGCTGAGTTACCAGAGGTAGTGGTTGAAATCCCACCCCTGTAAAATGGGACATCCCTTTAAGAGCCGGATTCGTCATCCGTTGTCTTCAGCTGCTTTTTCATTGGTCAATCTAACAAGTCACCCAATAAACGAGGGCACAAACAGAAAACCACATGACTTCGTTAACAGGCTGCTAGCGTCGCTCTGCAGGCCACCCTGCCGGTCTGCAGTGACAGTGCATAGCAGCTTCTTAATTAAATGCTTGATCGAATTTCCCTGTTCCACCTTAAATGGTGCAGCAACCTCAGGTACCTCAGAACGTAACTGCTGCACCGTTTAAGGTGGAACGGGAGATTTTGCTAGGTATCAGCGTGGTACTAGCGAATTTACACGAGCTATGGAGAAGATGACCATAAAACGTTTCACAGTGGTGATCTGACAGCACAGCGGCTCTTTAACAGAGACATACTCATATTTATGGGGCTCTATGGTCGCTTGTGCAGCCATCTTGCTGATGATTCACAGGGCATTCTGGGAATTTTGCCATAACTCTCCGTTCGGAGTGTAACTCTGTGAAAAATCTCGGTTTGAAGGACCATGTAGCTCCAACACTTCGCACTACCCCTCCATCTCAACAACTGTTAGGACAACCCTACCCCTAGACTTGAACGTGCAAAACAGAGGGGTAGGGCTAAGGGTTATGGGCAAGGGGTGAAATGGGTTTGGGCCTTGATGTAACCACTACATCCCATATATCTATCCACATATTGCACATCTGTGTCACATCTTGCAGTATACTGTGTACATTGGCACTTTAAGAACAACCCCATCTCTTTTTATTATATTTTATTACATCTTTATTGTTTTATTTTATTTTATTTTGATTTATTTTATTTTATTTTATTTTTTTTATTTTATTTTATTTTATTTTATTTTATTTTATTTTGATTTGTTTTATTTTATTTTATTTTATTTTATTTTATTTTATTTTGTTTAATTTAATTTAATTTAATTTAATTTAATTTTTAAATTTTATTTTATTTAATTTTTTAATTTAATTTAATTTTATTTTATTTTGTTTTATTTAATTTAAGAGCTGCTGTAACACTCTAATTTCTTATCTTGTCTTATCATACAGCTGACATAATCCTACATAAGTGTTTATGAATGCTTATTCTAGTCGCAATGAAGGTTACATTCACCAGTTTTGGACCAAGTTGGCTAAAGCCAGCCTTATGACACATGACACCTGTTTACAAAAGAGCCCATAAGCCTCTAAGTGGGGTTATGTCAGTTGTCATAGCAAGCTTATGTAAGTGTTATGTAGCCTTATGAACAGTACCCTACAGTACAGCATTACCAAAGGCTCCTGAAATTCAGTTTGAGTGGCCAGAGCATTCAGACTGAGGATCTGGATTTCTACAGTCAGTCAATCTGGATGCAGCCCGGATCTGCCTTAAAACCGGATTTGGGCTGGTCTGAAAATAGCCCTAATCATCCTCCATGCACCGCGAGTCCTTTCTGAATGGTACCTATGCTTGTCAGGAAGGATCTGACACCGGATCTGACCCTGCTTGGACCTAGAAACCCTCTAGCCTGGAGACCTGGTTCAGCCAGAGACAAGCTTTGTATTAAAAGTGTGTCGGAATGCCTCGGAAACACAGGCTGTCCTGGTGGGATTATACGGCTTTGCACTTTCTGGCTGATCTGAGATCAGTTCTGCTAACGGTGCTGCAGCAGCTGTAGAGTGTGGTTAGATTACCAGGGGTCGTTCCTGGACCAGGGATTACCCCGGGTCAGACGGGAGGACTCCATTATACACGTCCCGTCCAGGGGCTGAGTTTGATCCCGGGGGCTTTTAAGTGATTAGCAGCTCTGCAGAGCGACTGAAGTGTTTTTCAGTAATTGTAATTTCTGAAATGGACTCGTCTTCAAAGCGCCCGGCTCGTGGCCCCCTCCATTGGGAAAGCCCAGACAGAGATTTCGGTTCGTTGTGGAGAATGAAAGCGGGCCACGCTTCCCGCCACCCCTGCTGCTCATCCATTAACTGAGAGGGATGATGCTCTGAGAGCAGGCTTCACGTCTGTAGGGAAGCTCGCCGGGGAAGCTCCTGCAGTGTGCGCCGTCATTACTCCAGGTGTGAATGTGGCCAAACCTGCTAAACCATCCAGGCTCCAAAGAATCTAATCTAATCTAATCTAATCTAATCTAAAGCATGAGTCTGATATCTTTCAGATTTAGTTCTCCCTGCTGTTGGGTCTGTATGTAGGATTTTCCATAGACTTCCATATGATGTTTATGACATGTCTGTCTGTCTGTCTGTCTGTCTATCTATCTATCCTTCCATCTGTCTGTCTGTCCGTCCATCCTTCTATCTATCTATCTATCTATCTATCTATCTATCTATCTATCTACTTGTCTGTCTGTATGTATGTCTGTCTGTCTGTCTGTCTGTCTATCTATCCTTCCATCTGTCTGTCTGTCCGTCCATCCTTCTATCTATCTATCTATCTATCTATCTATCTATCTATCTATCTATCTATCTATCTATCTATCTATCTATCTATCTATCTATCTATCTATCTATCTATATACTTAACTGTCTGTCTGTCTGTCTATCTATCCTTCCATCTGTCTGTCTGTCCGTCCATCCTTCTATCTATCTATCTATCTATCTATCTATCTATCTATCTATCTATCTATCTATCTATCTATCTATCTATCTATCTACTTGTCTGTCTGTATGTCTGTCTGTCTGTCTGTCTGTCTGTCTGTCTATCTATCCTTCCATCTGTCTGTCTGTCCGTCCATCCTTCTATCTATCTATCTATCTATCTATCTATCTATCTATCTATCTATCTATCTATCTATCTATCTATCTATATACTTAACTGTCTGTCTGTCTGTCTATCTATCCTTCCATCTGTCTGTCTGTCCGTCCATCTATCTATCTATCTATCTATCTATCTATCTATCTATCTATCTATCTATCTATCTATCTATCTATCTATCTATCTATATACTTAACTGTCTGTCTGTCTGTCTATCTATCCTTCCATCTGTCTGTCTGTCCGTCCATCCTTCTATCTATCTATCTATCTATCTATCTATCTATCTATCTATCTATCTATCTATCTGTCTGTCTGTCTGTCTGTCTGTCTGTCTGTCTGTCTGTCTCTCTGTCTGTCTGTCTATCTATCTATCTATCTATCTATCTATCTATCTATCTATCTATCTATCTATCTATCTATCTATCTGTCTGTCTGTCTATCTATCTTTCCATCTATCTATCTATCTATCTATCTATCTATCTATCTATCTATCTATCTATCTATCTATCTATCTATCTATCTATCTATCTATCTATCTATCTATCCACAGCAGTGGTGTAGGTTAATCCGAGGTAGTGGAGCTACTCGCCGTACCTCGCTGACACCAGCGTAAACACAACCACAAACACCGCCCTGCGACCATCCGGCACATTCGCCGGTTTGTCGGAGCGTTCGGCGAGGGGTGTGGGAGAGTGTTGTTTCAGTGGCCTCTCAGACGTGACTTTCAGTGTTACCTGATTACTCTACGACAGCGCTAAGAGCATGAATCTGGGTGATGCTGAGGTGATGAGACAGAACCCTAGTGCCTTATTACTGAGTATCGTTAAGAGCATGTGCACAGACACACACGGGTGCTGCTAAGCGACTGAATGTGATGGTATTAGAAGCCCACATGTCTGTCATCCTGCCACCCTGAACCCACATGTTGGACATGCTTCGACTGAGGAACGCAGCAGAGACAGAGTGAAACTGCACTCCTAGAGCGCTGCTGTTGAATCAGCAGATCTGTGCTGAGCTCTGAGTTTCTGTACACCTTGTAATCCTACTTCTGACTGATCAACTGCAGGTCTTCTGCTCCGTGTTTTGCTCAGCTGTTTGATTGAATGCGGGCTTAATCATAGTAGCCGGCCTCAATAAATTGTTGGTTAGAAAAAACATTTTTTCTCATTTTAACCGTGTTGTCTAATAGGGCCTGCACCATAACGGATTTGTTACATTCAGTGTTGGACAGTAAGTGTAATGCGTTAGTGTGCTATAAGTAGTGTGTTGGTGTACAGTAACTCAGTAAGTGTAATGCGTTAGTGTGCTATAAGTAGTGTGTCGGTGTACAGTAACTCAGTAAGTGTAATGTGTTAGTGTGCTGTAAGTAGCGTGTTGGTGTACAGTAACTCAGTAAGTGTAATGTGTTAGTGTGCTGTAAGTAGTGTGTCGGTGTACAGTAACTCAGTAAGTGTAATGTGTTAGTGTGCTGTAAGTAGTGTGTCGGTGTACAGTAACTCAGTAAGTGTAATGCGTTAGTGTGCTGTAAGTAGCGTGTTGGTGTACAGTAACTCAGTAAGTGTAATGTGTTAGTGTGCTGTAAGTAGTGTGTTGGTGTACGGTAACTCAGTAAGTGTAATGCGTTAGTGTGCTATAAGTAGTGTGTCGGTGTACAGTAACTCAGTAAGTGTAATGTGTTAGTGTGCTGTAAGTAGTGTGTCGGTGTACAGTAACTCAGTAAGTGTAATGCGTTAGTGTACTGTAAGTAGTGTGTGGTGTACAGTAACTCAGTAAGTGTAATGCGTTAGTGTACTGTAAGTAGTGTGTTGGTGTACAGTAACTCAGTAAGTGTAATGCGTTAGTGTGCTGTAAGTAGTGTGTTGGTGTACAGTAACTCAGTAAGTGTAATGCGTTAGTGTACTGTAAGTAGTGTGTTGGTGTACAGTAACTCAGTAAGTGTAATGCGTTAGTGTACTGTAAGTAGTGTGTTGGTGTACAGTAACTCAGTAAGTGTAATGCGTTAGTGTACTGTAAGTAGTGTGTTGGTGTACAGTAACTCAGTAAGTGTAATGCGTTAGTGTACTGTAAGTAGTGTGTTGGTGTACAGTAACTCAGTAAGTGTAATGTGTTAGTGTACTGTAAGTAGTGTGTTGGTGTACAGTAACTCAGTAAGTGTAATGCGTTAGTGTACTGTAAGTAGTGTGTTGGTGTACAGTAACTCAGTAAGTGTAATGCGTTAGTGTGCTGTAAGGAGCGTGTTGGTGTACAGTAACTCAGTAAGTGTAATGTGTTAGTGTGCTGTAAGTAGCGTGTTGGTGTACAGTAACTCAGTAAGTGTAATGCGTTAGTGTGCTGTAAGTAGTGTGTTGGTGTACAGTAACTCAGTAAGTGTAATGTGTTAGTGTACTGTAAGTAGTGTGTTGGTGTACAGTAGCTCAGTAAGTGTAATGCGTTAGTGTACTATAAGTACATCCATCCAAAGCCAGACTCCACAGGATACACTATTCCTTTCCAATGAGCCCAGGATAGCCAGCCCTGAGGGAACCGGAGATCTGGACCCTGGAATTGATCAAATATGTATCCTACTTAGGCACACCCAAAGCGCTCACCTGAAGTAAAGGGTCCGGATAGCCAGAGAAATTTGGAGCGCCATCATTTGGCTAAAATGGGAGTAACCGAATCGAACATAATGGGATTATAGAGTGTTATTGCCCACATTTCAAACATTGGAACACAGCCAGACTCCACAGTTTATCAGCGTTCCCTGTTTGGGAGAGGTCACAATCAATGGTCACTTATAAGTGAGGAAAGTGGGAAAGTCCAGCCCACCTCAGTCCAGGTCTCTTGTGGATCTGCTTGTGCTTCTGTGGAGGGGACAGCTTCATAGCTAAGGGGTTTCTGTGATTGTGTATCTTGTATCTGGACCTCCCCCTTCCCTGAGTCTGGCGTCATGGCGACCGGAGATCCGGTCAACCGTGCTTCCTGTTGTGTTTTCCTGAGTACTTGAGTGAGGTGACAGATTTGTGAGGAGCCACAGAACGAGCCCAATCACTTTCTACCCCTTCATTTCCTATTTGTCTGTATTTACACCAGCGTTTAGCACGGCGCTCCCTGACCGCGTAGGCTGTAGCACCACCGGACCATGATCAGCTAAGATCATGCATTACATATATGAACCCAGAGGACATAAGTAGACCCCCTGTTGGATTTAGATAGGAAATTAATTGGCTATGTATTTGGCTCTCAGTCCACCAGTCTTTAATAGAAGCTCATTCATTAGTCTGACACTGACGTCTATTCACATCATCATCAGCACAGAACACTGAGGGAGAACCGGTTCCATTAGCTAGAACCGAGCTCTGTCCAACAGTTCAAAACAATATTAAAACAAAGTGAGCACTGTCCACTGATTGGTGGACTCACTTCACACTACTTACAGTACACTAACACATTACACTTACTGAGTTACTGTACACCAACACACTATTTACAGTACACTAACACATTACACTTACCGAGTTACTGTACACCAACACACTACTTACAGTACACTAACGCATTACACTTACTGAGTTACTGTACACCAACACACTACTTACAGCACACTAACACACTACACTCACCGAGTTACTATACACCAACACACTACTTACAGTACACTAACGCATTACACTTACCGAGTTACTGTACACCAACACACTACTTACAGCACACTAACGCATTACACTTACTGAGTTACTGTACACCAACACACTACTTACAGCACACTAACACATTACACTTACTGAGTTACTGTACACCAACACGCTACTTACAGTACACTAACGCATTACACTTACTGAGTTACTGTACACCAACACACTACTTACAGTACACTAACACACTACACTTACCGAGTTACTGTACACCGACACGCTACTTACAGTACACTAACACACTACACTTACCGAGTTACTGTACACCGACACGCTACTTACAGTACACTAACACATTACACTTACCGAGTTACTGTACACCGACACGCTACTTACAGTACACTAACACACTACACTTACCGAGTTACTGTACACCGACACGCTACTTACAGTACACTAACACACTACGCTTACCGAGTTACTGTACACCGACACGCTACTTACAGTACACTAACACATTACACTTACCGAGTTACTGTACACCAACACGCTACTTACAGCACACTAACACATTACACTTACTGAGTTACTGTACACCAACACACTACTTACAGTAAACTAACACATTACACTTACCGAGTTACTGTACACCAACACACTACTTACAGTACACTAACACATTACACTTACTGAGTCACTGTACACCAACACACTACTTACAGCACACTAACACACTACACTCACCGAGTTACTATACACCAACACACTACTTACAGTACACTAACGCATTACACTTACTGAGTTACTGTACACCGACACACTACTTACAGTACACTAACACATTACACTTAGTGAGTTACTGTACACCAACACACTACTTACATTACACTAACACACTAAACTTACCGAGTTACTATACACCAACACACTACTTACACTACACTAACACATTACACTTACTGAGTTACTGTACACCAACACGCTACTTACAGTACACTAACACATTACACTTACTGAGTTACTGTACACCAACACACTACTTACAGTACACTAACGCATTACACTTACTGAGTTACTGTACACCAACACACTACTTACAGCACACTAACACATTACACTTACTGAGTTACTGTACACCAACACACTATTTACAGTACAGTAACCAGTTACACTGACTGAGTGGAACACTGAGCTGAACACTGGTGAAACATGATCATAATGTATGACAGTCTGAATGAACAGTGCTGTAGTCATAACGGCACCTTCAGACTGTTGAACAATGTTGGTGCTTAGGAGCGGAGATCTGCACGACGATTGAGATTTGAAGTACTTTCATTTCTTTGCCACTGGAAAATTCGGTTAGCTTAGCATCTGCAGCGTTTCCAGCGACCATGCATGCACATGCAAATGCTGCAGTGCACCCGAATCTCAGCCAAACAAAAAAAAAAGCACAAGGTCTTTCGCAAAAGCTCCTTCCTGTGCGTTCTGAGTGGCACGCTGGATTACTTCCCCCCTAGGACGAGTTATTTATCTGCCTGGGCTAAAAGCAGGACAGCCTCTAGAGATTAGAGGTGGTGGCTGGTCAGACGTAAGTCCTGCCCCAGCGGCTAAGCGTTAAAGATCACTGGTCAGTCTGGACTTTGTGAAAGATCACATCTCTGGGTTAATGGCAGTGGCTCTGACTGGGAACGGCCTGCAGTTGTTCTCAGATGAAGAGGTGCAGTGCAGATAACATGTGACCTGTTTCCTCCCCCCAAGCATGACCAGTCAACCGGGGCATGCTTTGCTTCTGAAGCTCTTGGGTTTTCACACTGTCTGAGCTGTTATGTATGAAGAACGGATACATATCTAAAAACAGTTCTAGCTTTCATTCTCTCGGGTACTCCAGTTCTCGCTTTACAGTTCCAGCTGCCAGTGTCGAACCCTGAAACTCCAGACAGCAGGCATATATATCAGCCCGCTGGCTTGATCAGGTCGGCACCCCGCTGACTGTTTGCCACCAGTTTGTCAGTCTACCATTGGACCAACAATACCTCTTTCCACCAACAAAGTGCTAGCGCTCATGCTGGTGCTCATGACCAGGCTCTACGGAACCCATTAAGAACAGGCCAGGCCCCCTTTTCCACTGAGCGTTGAGAGCCGAACAATTATGTATCTGGAGGTGGGTGGTCCTTAGTCCGTAAACAGAATTTGTGAAAACAACATTGCGGAACATTATCTTCAGGTGCTTCACTTCTTGCTTTGAGGGTGTGACTGGGAGAGACCTGGTAAGATCCTGGTAGGGTGTCAAAGGTGTCTGGAGCCACATAGGCTGGGTGGTTGGACCAACACAGGGCACTTATCTGGGTGGTTGGACCAACATAGGACACTTAACTGGGTGGTTGGACCAACATAGGACACCTACCTGGGTGGTTGGACCAACATAGGACACTTATCTGGGTGGTTGGACCAACATAGGACACTTATCTGGGTGGTTGGACCAACTTAGGACACCTAACTGGGTGGTTGGACCAACATAGGACACTTATCTGGGTGGTTGGACCAACATAGGACACTTATCTGGGTGGTTGGACCAACTTAGGACACCTAACTGGGTGGTTGGACCAACATAGGACACCTAACTGGGTGGTTGGACCAACATAGGACACTTATCTGGGTGGTTGGACCAACTTAGGACACATAACTGGGTGGTTGGACCAACATAGGACATTTATCTGGGTGGTTGGACCAACATAGGACACATAACTGGGTGGTTGGACCAACATAGGACATTTATCTGGGTGGTTGGACCAACATAGGACACATAACTGGGTGGTTGGGCCAACATAAGACACCTAACTGTGTGCTTGGACCAACATAGGACACTTATCTGGGTGGTTGGACCAACATAGGACACTTATCTGGGTGGTTGGACCAACTTAGGACACCTATCTGGGTGGTTGGACCAACATAGGACACTTATCTGGGTGGTTGGACCAACATAGGACACATAACTGGGTGGTTGGACCAACATAGGACACCTAACTGGGTGGTTGGACCAACACAGGACACTTATCTGGGTGGTTGGACCAACTTAGGACACTTATCTGGGTGGTTGGACCAACATAGGACACCTAACTGGGTGGTTGGACCAACATAGGACACCTAACTGGGTGGTTGGACCAACATAGGACACCTAACTGGGTGGTTGGACCAACATAGGACACCTAACTGGGTGGTTGGACCAACATAGGACACCTAACTGTGTGGTTGGACCAACATAGGACATTAAACTGGGTGGTTGGACCAACATAGGACACATAACTGGGTGGTTGTGCCAACATAGGACATTAAACTGGGTGGTTGGACCAACATAGGACACCTAACTGGGTGGTTGGACCAACATAGGACACCTAACTGTGTGGTTGGACCAACATAGGACATTAAACTGGGTGGTTGGACCAACATAGGACACATAACTGGGTGGTTGTGCCAACATAGGACACTTATCTGGGTGGTTGGACCAACTTAGGACACCTAACTGGGTGGTTGGACCAACATAGGACACTTATCTGGGTGGTTGGACTAATGTTACCAAGACAGTGGACTGATATAAGTTCACTATCTGCATATTAGCTTATTTAGCTAATCATAAAGAGATATTCAGATACCTACTTTTGCCTCTACGTTTGCTAATTCCAGCACTAGCTAGATGTCCATCAGATGCCCGAGGGTGGACCAGCGCTGGGATGCCAACGTTAAAAAGCCAGCCATGCTCTCTATGTGTAAACTAAGAGGAGGATGATATAGATTCAGTGTTTTGCCAAACGCTTTGTGCTGTTAGCATTTGTGCTAATCCTTCGCTGTGCTGCATTTCATTTGTTTACAGGTCTCTAAATTACATTAGTTCATTTCTTTCTGCCTTTTATAATCCAAATCCAAGGGCTTACGCAGCATCAGGGCGTCCAAAGCTTGACCTGGATTTAGTAACAGATACATTCTGGCAGCTGCGGTGAAATCGATGGCTTGTCCTGTCCGTACTGTCTTTGTCTACTGTATTCAGCTGTGGGGAGTTTTAATACACGAGTTGCTGCGTATTTCAAGAAGTGTGTTTTGCTGCTGAGGGGACACAGTCATGAAACGATGACCTCGTAGCGGTCCCTGAACCAGCATGGCCTGCGTGTTTAATGCACACTAATGCTAGGTATGTCTGATTTATTTAATTTCCATGGGCGACAGCTTTTGCCAATGGTTAGATTAATAAAAACACGGCTGGTTTACTATATGGCACCTTTCATAGACATAGACTATAATATTCACTAATTGTCAAAAGAATAGGGACACCCAGAAAGAGTTAACTGACAATAATGAAACTTGGTGGGTAGGTTTGACATCATGAGACATGCAAATGATTACCATGTGACGTAAACAAGGACAGGCCTTATCGCTGTACCTGACTGACCCAAAAGCCACGATTGCGGACATTCAGCGAGCAGTGATGTCCTTCATGAGTCACCCTGTTAGTGCCAGCACCATTGGCAGAGGGCTGCACCACACATAGACCGTTATGACGACTGTCCGTGGTGTCAACATCACCAAAGACCACAGTGGTGTCGTGCCAGACTGTCATGGAGTGACTCAGAATAGCAGCGGGTCATCTTCAGTGACGAGTCCCGCTTTAGTCTTGGTGGAGACGCCCAACGAATCCGTGTGTGGAGGCACCGTGGTCAGCACCAAGATGAACAGTTTGTTGTCACACGTCCAGAAGGCCTGGTGTAACTCCACCTCCACCCCTACCGCACCATCTGCAGGAACTGTGTGAGGATATCCAAGTTGCATGGGATGGATTATCACAGGACTCCATTAGGAACCTCTACAGCTCCATACCGAGACGTCTGGCGTGTTGGGTTAGCAAACACGGCGGCCCGACACCATACTGAGAGACAGACTTCTGTATGTGTAGCTCAATAAATATTGATCATATCAGTCTAAATTTATCATCAGTTATTGATCCTGTAACCTTCATCTTCCTTCCCAACAGCACTGCACACCCACACCTCCTTCTGGGTGCAGCTGTTCTTTTGATGATGAGTGTTTAATAAAACTATAATAGATATGACACCAAAAAAATATATGTTTAAAATAATGTAACCTAAAATTAAAACTTAGATATCCTAGGCCTAGCCTAAACAGGCCAAGTGCTAACAAACAGGAAGCTGTTATAGTATAATGAACTGTAATAAATGTGATTATTGATTAAGTGTAATTGAGTAAACAGTAAATTCACAAGCGATTATATCATACATTAAATTAAACAGATAAATAATATGAAATTAAATTAAGATAATAAAGTGCTGTTCCCGAGCTAGCATATCCGCTAATTGCATAGTATTATATTCAGTGGCTAACTCATTTCATTTCAATTAGGCGATGAGCTAATGCTAAAGAGGAGCGTTAATAGGCTGCGTATTAGCCGTAGCACTTAGTCTGCTTTGTCAGCCGTGAGGCTGTAAATTATTTAGGTTGTTCTGCGGAGCGCGGCGTATAGCGTGTCTGCTAACAGTCCAGCATGGCGTGGGTTCAGGGACAGAAGCATGTGTTGTTTAGCTGTTAGCTGCACATACATTGTATTATATCAGTAAGTGGGGGGCTTGTGTGCTGTTGCCTGTGTCATTACTGGGTGTTGAGCTACAGGAGGGATCCTAGAGGGTTGGTGTCCAGCACACAGCTCAAACAGAAGGGAAGAGGGGCTGGGAAATCACCAACTACTGCTGGACACCAGCCCTCCAGGCCCGGATCTGAGGAACCCTTATCTACTGCATAAATGCTAAACTGTGATCCTGAAAGATTGTCCAGTGCTGAGGTTTGATGCTAGCCGGTGGGCCGTTTTGCGGTCGAGTGGCCTGATAGGCCGTACTGACTGTAGAGTGTCGGCGGTCAGGCCTCAGGCATTATTGATGACCGAGGCAGATGAATGGCTGGCCTGCTAATGAGCGCCTGCCAAAGGCTCGGGTTTCCAGCGTACACTCTTTCATGTGCAGTAAGGGCTGAATGGCAGGAGCCCGGAGAGAAGCTTGCTGAAGATGTGGTGGAAATAGGAATGTGCTGATGTCTGATTATTTCAGTGCAGATCAAAAAAGGAAGTCAAAGTTTTCAAGAGAAGGATAAATAAAGAGATGCTCACGGTGCAGTGAGAAATGTAGCCATCGCTGCATCTCTTTCCTATCATGGTAAAGACTATAAGGATGGGGGAAGCCCGTTCTGATGATGTATGTGGAAGATGGGAGGAGCTTCTGATAACACCTCAACCTGAACAGGATAGATATATGAGGTTTTGGCCTTTGAGAACATTGGGGGTCTTCTTCTGCTAGCTGGCTAATGCAGAAGACAGTACTGCTACGTAGCTGCTAATGTCGCCTGTGAGTGGATTAGCCTCTGTGCTAACAGAGGCTGGATGATATCTTCACATGCTGCATGCTGGGTACTGTAGTGAGGAAACATCAGACACTGAAAACACAAACTGGACACAAAACCGTGAAACCTGTCAAACCCATGAGCCTGAGAAACGCAGTGCTGCTACATATTAGCATTATTAACATACTGAACGCTAGTTAAAGAACATTATTAACACATTAAATGCTAGTTAATTGTCATTATTAATATATTAGTTAATATTAGAGGAATTTAGGGCTCAAATGATTAATTGCTTGTATATTAAAATCGCAGTTTTAAACAAAGCAGTTTGCATGATCTGCATTGAAGCTAATAACCCAGATCTTGTGAAGCACATGTAGATGATGGGTTGGACCAATCAGAAATGAAATTTCTTTTTAAGTGTGAGTGGTTTTGTTACAGTCATATTGAAAACTGTGCAAAGAAATGACGATGCATGTGGCATAAATATATATGGCAGGTGTTATAAAATGACACAATGATAAATTAATAATATGTACTCATATGACCTAGCCTTAGATAACTGAACGTTTGTACTGTTCAGTATATATTGTGTTGTCTGATCACAGCGACTCAGGACTGAACGTTAGAGCTGTCCAGGTTATACTGTGTTGTCTGATCACGGCGACTCAGGACTGAACGTTAGAGCTGTTCAGTATATATTGTGTTGTCTGATCACGGCGACTCAGGACTGAACGTTAGAGCTGTTCAGTATATATTGTGTTGTCTGATCACAGCGTCTCAGGACTGAACCTTAGAGCTGTCCAGGTTATACTGTGTTGTCTGATCAAGGCGATTTAGGACTGAACGTTAGAGCTGTTCAGTATATACTGTGTTGTCTGATCACGGTGACTCAGGACTGAACGTTAGTGCTGTTCAGTATATACTGTGTTGTCTGATCACGGCGACTCAGGACTGAACGTTAGAGCTGTTCAGTATATATTGTGTTGTCTGGTCATGGCGACTCAGGACTGAACATTAGAGTTGTCCAGGTTATACTGTGTTGTCTGATCACGGCGACTCAGGACTGAACGTTAGTGCTGTTCAGTATATACTGTGTTGTCTGATCACGGCGACGCAGGACTGAACGTTAGTGCTGTTCAGTATATACTGTGTTGTCTGATCACGGTGACTCAGGACTGAACGTTAGAGCTGTTTAGTATATATTGTGTTGTCTGGTCACGGTGACTCAGGACTGAATGTTAGAGTTGTCCAGGTTATACTGTGTTGTCTGATCATGGCGACTCAGGACTAAACGTTAGTGCTGTTCAGTATATACTGTGTTGTCTGATCACGGCGACGCAGGACTGAACGTTAGTGCTGTTCAGTATATACTGTGTTGTCTGATCACGGTGACTCAGGACTGAACATTAGTACTGTTCAGTATATACTGTGTTGTCTGATCACGGTGACTCAGGACTGAACATTAGAGCTGTTCAGTATATATTGTGTTGTCTGATCATGGCGACTCAGGACTGAACGTTAGAGTTGTCTAGGTTATACTGTGTTGTCTGATCATGGCGACTCAGGACTAAACGTTAGTGCTGTTCAGTAAGTACTGTGTTGTCTGATCACGGCGACTCAGGATTGAATGTTAGTGCTGTTCAGTATATACTGTGTTGTCTGATCATGGCGACTCAGGACTGAACCTTACAGCTGTTCAGTATATACTGTGTTGTCTGATCACGGCGACTCAGGACTGAACGTTAGAGCTGTCCAGGTTATACTGTGTTGTCTGATCACGGCGACTCAGGACTGAACGTTAGAGCTGTCCAGGTTATACTGTGTTGTCTGATCACGGCTGACTGAACGTCTCCTGCTGGAAGTTTTACTCTGCTGTCCTTGTCTCGTTTCAGTTTCCAGAATGTGGGTTCTTTGGTATGTACGACAAGATCCTGCTCTTCCGCCACGACTTAAACTCAGACAACATCTTGCAGCGGCTGACATCAGCTGACGACATCCATGAGGGAGATCTCATAGAGGTGGTGCTCTCAGGTGAGTGACAGCGGGGATTTTGGAGCTTCTGATTGGAGGACAGTGGGGTGGATGTTAGAGCCTTTCAGTCACACTTAGTATTCCTGATTCGGATTAAACGAGTAACCAGGTAAACGTGTTTGTTGTTGTTGCTGTGTTGTTGAGGGTGTAATCACTCTGTGTGATCTCTAGAAACACCGTGTTCAGTGTGTTTTACTGGATACTTTTTTAATTATTATAATTTCCCATATTAGCTCAGAAGAAACGTACACTAAAGTACATTTAACTTAAGTGTACTTAGTGTACTTCCTTGAACGTATGACTGATGTACTAGGGCTGCCCTCTAGAAGTCGACGAGTCGAATCATCAGTCGGAGACCCTTTAAGTCGACTGACAGCAGTGACCTTTTTTTTCCCGTAAAACAGACCAAAGCTTACAGAAACGCACAAGAACTTTAAGAATGTAAAAAGACATGTTAATAATTATTAAAGGTGAATAATAAATATATATGTAAGTTCTAGCTGGGCTGTGACGCAGGCTTGCTAAAAAATTAAATCCACGTGACGGCGTGCGCTGGCGGTTCATCACTGAAGGAAGCTGAAGCTGTGAAGCTGAGAAACACGGGGGGAGCGATGTCTCAAAGAAAGGGGAGGAGCTTCTGAAGAAGAGAATCTGAACAAACTAAACCGAATTCTGCTCGTCATTCAGTCAGACACCCAACACTGCTCCAAACGAGGGAGCTGACTTTCGGTTTAGACGTAACGGCTGTATGCGATGAAGGAGAAACGAAGCGGAGACGTTTGTTTTATTATAACTCCCATTATTATAGAACATAAATTACAGATGTGTTTATTTATTCATCTACAGCTGAGATTATCTTTATTTAAGGATGAGTACAGTCACTAATACGCCTGCTGATAAACGAGAGATAATGATTTCAGCGTGGGGAATATAATAATTAAACAGTTTCAGGTCTACCGTTCTCTTTTTCATCTATAAATAATTTAAATATGGACTAATCTGGTTTTATTTAGCAGGTCATTATTTATGAGAGATGAAAGACGAAGGGTCCTCCTACTGAAGAAGCTGTTAGAAGTGAGATTAAAAGACTAGAAGCTATAAGCGCTAATGTTTAGCATGTATACGCGCTGCTGCCCGGCGCTGTATCCTGTAATTAAATCAGGCTCCAGATCGATCATCATAAGCCCCGCCTCTTTTAGTTCAGAAACATGTTCCTGTGACTCTGCTGACTTTCTAAATGAGGAGGATCAGATCTGAACCGTGTGCAGACTGATTTACTGAGTACTAGATAATGTACATGGAGAAAAAACATGAACGGATAGTCGAATCGTCGACCAGGACGGGCGAATCCGATTCGACTGACAACATTCTGAGTCGGGTACAGCACTACGATGTACTGAAAGTGTGATATTCCATATACTAACTCGATATGATCATTATATGATCATTATTGCTGTTAAATATGCTCTTTAAAATATATTTGGGTATATAATATTACATAGTATAGTTCAATTAGGTACACCAAAGTACTGCTGAAGTAATTTATACTTATAATATTATTAATATTCCCTTTTAAATATACATAAAATATTTTTATTCATCTTCTTTTCACCTGGGAGGCTGT
>JAMWET010000899.1:67500-77500 GCA_024036415.1 Prochilodus magdalenae
TAGTGTTTCCTCTTCTCGGTACAGAGTAAGATCTAGAACGATAACCGAGTAGTGTTTCCTCTTCTCGGTACAGAGAAAGATCTAGAACAATAACGGAGTAATGTTTCCTCTTCTCGGTACAGAGAAAGATCTAGAACAATAACGGAGTAATGTTTCCTCTTCTCGGTACAGAGAAGGATCTAGAACAATAACGGAGTAATGTTTCCTCTTCTCGGTACAGAGAAAGATCTAGAACAATAACAGAGCAGCATTTCCCTTTTCTCGGCACAGAGAAAGATCTAGAACAATAACAGAGTAGTGTTTCCTCTTCTCGGTACAGAGAAAGATCTAGAACGATAACTGAGTAGTGTCTCCTCTTCTCGGTACAGAGAAAGATCTAGAACAATAACAGAGCAGTGTTTCCTCTTCTCGGTACAGAGAAAGATCTAGAACGATAAAAACTGTAGTAGTGTTTCCTCTTCTCGGTACAGAGAAAGATCTAGAACGATAACTGAGTAGTGGTTTCCTCTTCTCGGTACAGAGAAAGATCTAGAAACGATAACAGAGCAGTGTTTTCCTCTTCTCTGATCAGAGAAAGATCTAGAACAATAACAGAGTAGTGTCTCCTCTTCTCGGTACAGAGAAAGATCTAGAACAATAACAGAGCCGTGTTTCCTCTTCTCGGTACAGAGAAAGATCTAGAACGATAACTGAGTAGTGTTTCCTCTTCTCGGTACAGAGAAAGATCTAGAACGATAACTGAGTAGTGTCTCCTCTTCTCGGTACAGAGAAAGATCTAGAACAATAACAGAGCAGTGTTTCCTCTTCTCGGTACAGAGAAAGATCTAGAACGATAACTGAGTAGTGTTTCCTCTTCTCGGTACAGAGAAAGATCTAGAACGATAACTGAGTAGTGTTTCCTCTTCTCGGTACAGAGAAAGATCTAGAACGATAACAGAGCAGTGTTTCCTCTTCTTAGCTCAGAGAAAGATCTAGAACAATAACAGAGTAGTGTCTCCTCTTCTCGGTACAGAGAAAGATCTAGAACAATAACAGAGCCGTGTTTCCTCTTCTCGGTACAGAGAAAGATCTAGAACGATAACTGAGTAGTGTTTCCTCTTCTCGGTACAGAGAAAGATCTAGAACAATAACTGAGTAGTGTTTCCTCTTCTCGGTACAGAGAAAGATCTAGAACGATAACCAAGTAGTGTTTCCTCTTCTCTGTACAGAGAAAGATCTAGAACGATAACCGAGTAGTGTTTCCTCTTCTCTGTACAGAGAAAGATCTAGAACAATAACGGAGTAATGTTTCCTCTTCTCGGTACAGAGAAAGATCTAGAACGATAACAGAGCAGCATTTCCTCTTCTCGGCACAGAGAAAGATCTAGAACAATAACTGAGTAGTGTTTCCTCTTCTCGGTACAGAGTAAGATCTAGAAAGATAACTGAGTAGTGTTTCCTCTTCTCGGTACAGAGAAAGATCTAGAACGATAACTGAGTAGTGTTTCCTCTTCTCGGTACAGAGAAAGATCTAGAACGATAACTGAGTAGTGTCTCCTCTTCTCGGTACAGAGAAAGATCTAGAACAATAACAGAGCAGTGTTTCCTCTTCTCGGTACAGAGAAAGATCTAGAACGATAACTGAGTAGTGTTTCCTCTTCTCGGTACAGAGAAAGATCTAGAACGATAACTGAGTAGTGTTTCCTCTTCTCGGTACAGAGAAAGATCTAGAACGATAACAGAGCAGTGTTTCCTCTTCTTAGCTCAGAGAAAGATCTAGAACAATAACAGAGTAGTGTCTCCTCTTCTCGGTACAGAGAAAGATCTAGAACAATAACAGAGCCGTGTTTCCTCTTCTCGGTACAGAGAAAGATCTAGAACGATAACTGAGTAGTGTTTCCTCTTCTCTGTACAGAGAAAGATCTAGAACTATAACAGAGCAGTGTTTCCTCTTCTTAGCTCAGAGAAAGATCTAGAACAATAACAGAGTAGTGTCTCCTCTTCTCGGTACAGAGAAAGATCTAGAACAATAACAGAGCCGTGTTTCCTCTTCTCGGTACAGAGAAAGATCTAGAACGATAACTGAGTAGTGTTTCCTCTTCTCGGTACAGAGAAAGATCTAGAACGATAACTGAGTAGTGTTTCCTCTTCTCTGTACAGAGAAAGATCTAGAACGATAACAGAGCAGTGTTTCCTCTTCTTAGCTCAGAGAAAGATCTAGAACGATAACAGAGTAGTGTTTCCTCTTCTTAACTCAGAGAAAGATCTAGAACAATAACAGAGTAGTGTTTCCTCTTCTTAACTCAGAGAAAGATCTAGAACAATAACAGAGTAGTGTTTCCTCTTCTCGGTACAGAGAAAGATCTAGAACGATAACAGAGTAGTGTTTCCTCTTCTTAGCTCAGAGAAAGATCTAGAACAATAACAGAGTAGTGTTTCCTCTTCTTAGCTCAGAGAAAGATCTAGAACAATAACAGAGTAGTGTTTCCTCTTCTCGGTAAAGAGAAAGATCTAGAACAATAACAGAGTAGTGTTTCCTCTTCTTAGCTCAGAGAAAGATCTAGAACAATAACAGAGTAGTGTTTCCTCTTCTCGGTACAGAGAAAGATCTAGAACGATAACAGAGTAGTGTTTCCTCTTCTTAGCTCAGAGAAAGATCTAGAACAATAACAGAGTAGTGTTTCCTCTTCTTAGCTCAGAGAAAGATCTAGAACAATAACAGAGCAGTGTTTCCTCTTCTCGGTACAGAGAAAGATCTAGAACGATAACAGAGCAGTGTTTCCTCATCTTAGCTCAGAGAAAGATCTAGAACAATAACAGAGTAGTGTTTCCTCTTCTTAGCTCAGAGAAAGATCTAGAACAATAACAGAGTAGTGTTTCCTCTTCTCTGTAAAGAGAAAGATCTAGAACGATAACAGAGTAGTGTTTCCTCTTCTTAGCTCAGAGAAAGATCTAGAACAATAACAGAGTAATGTTTCCTCTTCTCTGTAAAGAGAAAGATCTAGAACGATAACCGAGTAGTGTTTCCTCTTCTTAGCTCAGAGAAAGATCTAGAACAATAACAGAGTAGTGTTTCCTCTTCTCTGTAAAGAGAAAGATCTAGAACGATAACCGAGTAGTGTTTCCTCTTCTCGGTACAGAGAAAGATCTAGAACAATAACAGAGCAGTGTTTCCTCTTCTCGGTACAGAGAAAGATCTAGAACGATAACTGAGTAGTGTTTCCTCTTCTCGGTACAGAGAAAGATCTAGAACAATAACTGAGTAGTGTTTCCTCTTCTCGGTACAGAGTAAGATCTAGAACGATAACTGAGTAGTGTTTCCTCTTCTTAGCTCAGAGAAAGATCTAGAACAATAACAGAGTAGTGTTTCCTCTTCTTAGCTCAGAGAAAGATCTAGAACAATAACAGAGTAGTGTTTCCTCTTCTTAGCTCAGAGAAAGATCTAGAACGATAACAGAGTAGTGTTTCCTCTTCTCGGTACAGAGAAAGATCTAGAACAATAACAGAGTAGTGTTTCCTCTTCTCGGTACAGAGAAAGATCTAGAACGATAACGGAGTAGTGTTTCCTGTTATTAGCTCAGAGAAAGATCTAGAACAATAACAGAGTAGTGTTTCCTCTTCTCGGTACAGAGAAAGATCTAGAACAATACCAGAGCAGTGTTTCCTCTTCTCGGTACAGAGAAAGATCTAGAACAATAATTGAGTAGTGTTTCCTCTTCTCGGTACAGAGAAAGATCTAGAACGATAACAGAGCAGTGTTTCCTCTTCTCGGTACAGAGAAAGATCTAGAACGATAACTGAGTAGTGTTTCCTCTTCTCGGTACAGAGAAAGATCTAGAACGATAACTGAGTAGTGTTTCCTCTTCTCGGTACAGAGAAAGATCTAGAACGATAACTGAGTAGTGTTTCCTCTTCTCGGTACAGAGAAAGATCTAGAACGATAACTGAGTAGTGTTTCCTCTTCTCGGTACAGAGAAAGATCTAGAACGATAACTGAGTAGTGTTTCCTCTTCTCGGTACAGAGAAAGATCTAGAACAATAACAGAGTAGTGTTTCCTCTTCTCGGTACAGAGAAAGATCTAGAACAATAACAGAGTAGTGTTTCCTCTTCTTAACTCAGAGAAAGATCTAGAACAATAACAGAGTAGTGTTTCCTCTTCTCGGTACAGAGAAAGATCTAGAACAATAACAGAGTAGTGTTTCCTCTTCTCGGTACAGAGAAAGATCTAGAACAATAACAGAGTAGTGTTTCCTCTTCTCGGTACAGAGAAAGATCTAGAACGATAACAGAGTAGTGTTTCCTCTTCTCGGTACAGAGAAAGATCTAGAACAATAACAGAGTAGTTTTTTCTCTTCTCGGTACAGAGAAAGATCTAGAACGATAACTGAGTAGTGTTTCCTCTTCTCGGTACAGAGAAAGATCTAGAACGATAACAGAGTAGTGTTTCCTGTTCTTAGCTCAGAGAAAGATCTAGAACAATAACAGAGTAGTGTTTCCTCTTCTCGGTACAGAGAAAGATCTAGAACAATAACAGAGCAGTGTTTCCTCTTCTCGGTACAGAGAAAGATCTAGAACAATAATTGAGTAGTGTTTCCTCTTCTCGGTACAGAGAAAGATCTAGAACGATAACAGAGCAGTGTTTCCTCTTCTCGGTACAGAGAAAGATCTAGAACGATAACTGAGTAGTGTTTCCTCTTCTCGGTACAGAGAAAGATCTAGAACGATAACTGAGTAGTGTTTCCTCTTCTCGGTACAGAGAAAGATCTAGAACGATAACTGAGTAGTGTTTCCTCTTCTCGGTACAGAGAAAGATCTAGAACGATAACAGAGTAGTGTTTCCTCTTCTCGGTACAGAGAAAATCTAGAACGATAACTGAGTAGTGTTTCCTCTTCTCGGTACAGAGAAAGATCTAGAACAATAACAGAGCAGTGTTTCCTCTTCTCGGTACAGAGAAAGATCTAGAACAATAACAGAGCAGTGTTTCCTCTTCTTAGCTCAGAGAAAGATCTAGAACAATAACAGAGTAGTGTTTCCTCTTCTCGGTACAGAGAAAGATCTAGAACAATAACAGAGCAGTGTTTCCTCTTCTCGGTACAGAGAAAGATCTAGAACAATAACAGAGCAGTGTTTCCTCTTCTCGGTACAGGGAAAGATCTAGAACGATAACAGAGTAGAGTTTCCTCTTCTCGGTACAGAGAAAGATCTAGAACAATAACAGAGCAGTGTTTCCTCTTCTTAGCTCAGAGAAAGATCTAGAACAATAACAGAGCAGTGTTTCCTCTTCTCGGTACAGAGAAAGATCTAGAACAATAACAGAGCAGTGTTTCCTCTTCTCGGTACAGAGAAAGATCTAGAACGATAACTGAGTAGTGTTTCCTCTTCTCGGTACAGGGAAAGATCTAGAACGATAACAGAGTAGAGTTTCCTCTTCTCGGTACAGAGAAAGATCTAGAACGATAACAGAGTAGTGTTTCCTGTTCTTAGCTCAGAGAAAGATCTAGAACAATAACAGAGCAGTGTTTCCTCTTCTCGGTACAGAGAAAGATCTAGAACGATAACTGAGTAGTGTTTCCTCTTCTCGGTACAGAGAAAGATCTAGAACGATAACAGAGCAGTGTTTCCTCTTCTCGGTACAGAGAAAGATCTAGAACGATAACTGAGTAGTGTTTCCTCTTCTCGGTACAGAGAAAGATCTAGAACGATAACTGAGTAGTGTTTCCTCTTCTCGGTACAGAGAAAGATCTAGAACGATAACTGAGTAGTGTTTCCTCTTCTCGGTACAGAGAAAGATCTAGAACGATAACAGAGTAGTGTTTCCTCTTCTCGGTACAGAGAAAGATCTAGAACGATAACTGAGTAGTGTTTCCTCTTCTCGGTACAGAGAAATATCTAGAACAATAACAGAGCAGTGTTTCCTCTTCTCGGTACAGAGAAAGATCTAGAACGATAACAGAGTAAAGTTTCCTCTTCTCGGTACAGAGAAAGATCTAGAACGATAACAGAGTAGTGTTTCCTGTTCTTAGCTCAGAGAAAGATCTAGAACGATAACTGAGTAGTGTTTCCTCTTCTCGGTACAGAGAAAGATCTAGAACGCTAACTGAGTAGTGTTTCCTCTTCTCGGTACAGAGAAAGATCTAGAACGATAACAGAGCAGTGTTTCCTCTTCTCGGTACAGAGAAAGATCTAGAACGATAACAGAGTAGAGTTTCCTCTTCTCGGTACAGAGAAAGATCTAGAACGATAACAGAGTAGAGTTTCCTCTTCTCAGTACAGAGAAAGATCTAGAACGATAACTGAGTAGTGTTTCCTGTTCTTAGCTCAGAGAAAGATCTAGAACGATAAGTAGGGTACTGGAAATTGCTGCATGGGATGAGGAACACTTCTGGAAATCAGTATCTGAGAACACAGGTTGCAGTGCATCCACAAATGCAAGTTACAACTGCATCATGCAGAGAAGAAGCCCTATATCAACACAGTCCAGAAACAGGTCTGTGGTCAGACGAATCCAAGTCTGAACTGGTCTGCCTGCAGTCCAGACCTTTCACCAATAATAATAATAATAATAATGATAGTAATAATAATAATAATAATAATAATAATAATAATAATAAAAATAATAGTGATAATAATAACAATAACAATAATAATAATAGTGATAATAATAACAACAACAACAACAACAACAATAATAATAATAGTGATAATAATAACAACAACAACAACAACAATAATAATAATAATGGTAATAATAATAATAATAATAATAATAATAATAATAATAATAATAATAGTGATAGTGATAATAATAATAACAATAATAATGATAATAATAGTGATAGTAATAATAATAATAATAATAATAATAATAATAATAATAATAGTGATGATAATAATAATAATAATAATAATAATAATAATAATAATAATAATAATAATAATAATAATAATGATAATAATAATAATAATAATAATAATAATTAGTTAATCATTTACAAAATATGGATGGATGAATGGATGGATGGATGGATAAATACTTTATTGACCTCAAATTAAATGTATCAGCCTTTAGCAGTTACACAATACAGCACAGTAATGCAACATAATATAAATAACGGTGGTACAGTGTAAACATAAGTATGTACAGGCTCGGCAAAAATAATCACCTATAAACAATACCATCAGCTACAGATATATGGATATATGGATATGTGTATCCCAGCTATTACACTGAGGCCGGTATACATACGGAAATGGTCATATGTCTCAGTGTCAGCATCTGCTATATGTTCTATGTTCTATTGTAAATGAAATATGGCTCTATGATGTTTGCATTCAGTTTTAATTGACACATATTCACCTTTAACACAGCAGTCCAGCTTTTACTGTGCAGTACTGTGCAGAATGTGCAGCAGAGCACATCACAGTGGACCAGATGGCCGGTAAGTAGCGTTTTCCTGCAGTGGATGACTGTATAAGGGTGCAGACCCACAGTAAACACAATATCGTTTCACTCCTGGAGCAGAGCGTGGTGTCTCCTGGTCTGTTCTCCTTCACCCTCCTCCGGAGCCTCCTGGCCGGTGGCCTTCAGCCTGGCTTCCAGCAGCTCCCTCAGACGAATGGCTATAACAGACAGGGGTTGTTGTTGTTGTTGAGCCGCGCGCCGGGCTGGATGTTAGCTAGCGCGTCGCTGCGGCCCTGGCCGGGAGCCTGCTGTTGTTAAGTGAATGTTAAACACAGGCTGTAGTTTAGACTGTATGAGGTTTTCCCACGTATCTAATACGTATCTGAGCTTTTCCTGGAGGACGGGCCAGAAAAATAAACAATCAAAACAAAACCCGGCCAGGCTTTTCAGACCCAGCTTGCTCTACATTTGTCTGTTCTAGGTTACGAGCGCCCAAGCGCTCACGTAACTGATAGCCTAGAACATGAAACAGCTTAGCTCAGTCTAGACTCGTGGATGTGATTAGGTTAAACGTAAGACAAAGCTGATTTGGATTGAGTTACCCAAGCATTGTATCTCTTTAACCCTGAGCTTATTAATAATAATCGGTTATTAATAATCATTAATAATCAGACCGAAGGAATAAACATCATTAGATGCTGAAAGTTTGGCTGCAGTACTCGGTATACGAGTGGCTACGTGTTTTTAGGCACAGCATAAACATCCCTAATAATAATAATAATAATAATAATAATAATAATAATAATAATAATAATAATAATAATAATAATAACGATAATCTTAATAAACAGTGCTACTGTCATACTGTGTGGTTTATTAATGGTGGATTTATGTTGTTGCCAAACAACATGACAGTGTTGTTTTATGATTCATGTACAAGATCATACAGAATTCCTCTGGGTTTTATTTTTTTTTTCCGAGTCCAGATATTAATAATGATCAAACGCTGCTGCATCTGTTCTGCCCTATGGGTGTGCTGTAATAGCCTCCATGCTCTTTAAACAAGGGTGTGTTCTATATGGAGCCATGCATCCCCATGCCTGTTCGGATTAGCTCTTTGCATGGTGAACCGTTTCTTCAGCTTGGTGGAGAATGTGTTGTATGTGCGCTGTCGAATCATATTATTATGACCACCGGTTAATATCCAGGGTAACCGCCGTGTGCAGCACGGACAGCAGCTATGCTGACTGCCGTGCATCCTCCCATAGTTGCTGGAGGGTGCAGGGGGTGGAGGATCCATAGAGCGAGTCTGGGAAATTAGGAGACCAGTGTATTACTTGGAAGTCTTGGTCATGCTCTTCCATCCAGGGTCGGACATTTCTAGCCGCGCGACGTGCTGCGCTGTCTTTCTGGAAGCTCCCGTTCACCCCAGGGAAGACCATCAGCACGTATCGCCCTTTCATCCCGTAGTGCAGGATGTGTGCGAGGACAGCCTTTCACTCACCCTGTATACCCACCAAGCCAGCTCATGAGACATGGCTTCCTTTACAAGCTTCACACTGCTGCCGTGGAAAGTAGGACATAGGACAAGTGGTCATAATAATGTGAATCGCCATTTTAATTAAGTCTGTTTATAGAACTAGGGGTCGCATGTCTTCAGATGGGTCATTTATTTATTTAATATGTTTATCCAGCTGTTTATATAACAGTGCTGTAGACAAAAATAAAAAGGATACAGTATTTATTTCCCAACAACAACTTATGAAACGGATATAACAAATTGTCAATATCCCACCCAAACAGCCCCACCCGAAAAGAGGGAAGGGAGAGAGAGGGGAAAGAAAGAAAAGGGGACCAAGCACTTTAGCGAAGTGATTAAATAGCTTAGAATCACTATATATATAATTAATAATTTAATAAAATAATAAAATATAAAATATTATTTACAGAATAAAATAATATTTGAAATAATTCAAATCACTATACAAACACTGAGCCCACTTTATGATCCAGAGGTCGAAGGATGGGGGGCGGAGCTTCCAAATAAGAGAATGTATCCTCTTGCTAATAGGGATTTAGCGAGTGGCGTCGACATGTACCGATGGAGGGGGTTCTAATGGTTAGTCCGTGCAAACCTTCCAGAAGGGGGTCAGACCGGGACATAGCCAAATTGATATCAGTTTTAAACTTTGATGATTTGACTTTTGGCCGGTTTAAGTGATCGCCGATCTCCGGATTTTCCGGATTTTTTCCCGACCACATTCCTTCTTGGAAGATCATGTTTCTCCACTGTTAGAAATTCGGGTCTTCGAGAAGAATCAGGAGTCAGGAGACTGGAGATGAGGTTCAGCGTCGTGTTGAGTTTATTCACACATACAGAGATGCATGGGTACAGCTCGGTCGATCACGGTCTAGTCTTATTCACTAGGCCAGACTGGACCAGACTGGTCCAGTCTGGCCTAGTCTTACTCCAGTCTCACATGAGGTGAGGTTCAGGGAGGGAGAAAAAGAGGGGTAAGAGGGGTAACGAAGATAAGGAAGGTCAAGGTGTGAAGGAGGGGGTTGTTGGTGGGACACATTGGTCATTTCCATATAAACTGCATAGCCACTGGGAGAC
>JAMWET010000899.1:82500-97500 GCA_024036415.1 Prochilodus magdalenae
GTCCAGTGTACCTATTATTCCGTCATTTCTTTCTGTGCTTATCGTTTGTAAATTAGTTAAGTAAATTATTTTTAACATCAGCAACCCTTTTTAACTAAATCGTTCTAAATCAGGCCTTGTCCTTATTTCCTTCTCTTAGTTGTCTATAGAATTTTATTTATAGAATTTAGAATTAAGAATTAGGAATATGCTATTTTAATTTTAGAATTAGAGCTACGACTTTAATAGTCTGAAATATAGAATTAGAATTTGGAATTAGAATTAAAAATTAAGAATTAAAAATTTACAATTTACATTTTATATCATAAAGTTAAGACTTTAGAAAATAGAATTAGAATTAAAATTTTAAAATTAAGAATTAAGAATTTAATATTTACAATTTTAGAAATAGAGTTAAGATTTATAAATATTAAATTCTTAATTCTTAATTTTAAAATTGTAATTCTAATTCTGTTTTCTAAAGTCTTAACTTTATGATATAAAATGTAAATTGTAAATTTTTAATTCTTTATTTTTAATTCTAATTCCAAATTCTAATTCTACATTTCAGATTATTAAAGTCGTAGCTCTAATTCTAAAATTAAAATAGCATATTCCTAATTCTTAATTCTAAATTCTATAAATAAAATTCTACATTTTTTATCCTAAATTCTACGATCACCAACTAATCCACTATGACATTAGTTGCCAACTAGTTGTGGTGGTTGGTGTGGTGCCGTGGATAACACCTCTACTTGCCAAAGAGCTGTTACCCATGTAACTCGATTACCAATCTGGGTGGTTATGCTGTGCTACACCAATAAGAGTCCTTGGGCAAGACTCCTAACACTGCACTGGCCTACCAGTAAAACGAATAACCATCTATGTGGCTCTGGATAAGAGCGTCAGCTAAACGCCATAAATGTGATGCAATCCTTCCATCGTTAGTTTTATTCACATGGACATTAGTAAGGTAAAGAATCCCTCAGAGCTGATGGATTTACTCTCCGGTGTCTTCAGATTCAACTTTGCACCAGTTTGATATGATCTCTGCATGGAAACCCGGAATAGCGAAGACACAACTGACCGTGTCGTGTCCAGACAGAAGCCTACATGATGGTGATTGATGTTGTAAGGAGTGCTATGTGACTTGATGTGACTTATGTGATTGATATGCAACGTGTTGTGTCCAGCTCATATCGTCCCTCTGGCCCCAAAACCGTCCCTCAGTCTCCTTAAGGCTGGTCCTGAGCGTCTGAACCGTCAGTCAGGCAGCACAGCGGGCACACAAATCTGTCCTCCCGCTATTAATACCATGACTCGCAGAGAGGCAGCGGCGCTCGGTGTCACTCAGTGCGCTTTAAAAATACACCAAGCCTTGTTTTTCTGAGGGGAAGTGGAGCCAGCCGAGCAGCAGATAGCTTGAAGAAAGGGATTATTAGAAGTATTAACCCCTCCATTAGAGGCTTTTACGGGCAATTTCCCGCTATCGGTGGCCTCTGTCTTCTTACAGCTAAATTGGAGGGCTTTTTTCTTCTCTTAGTCCGGCGAGGGACCTCAGATGTTTCTTAGAAAGGAACTGTAGGTGCAGTTAAAGCCATTACAGGAGAAGCCGGTGATAAACTCACACTCGTGTTGATTATATGGAAGAATATGAATGTATGAATGCAGGATGGAGAGTTAGCCTTATTTTTAGCTGCTGCCATCTACTTCCTGTTGCTTCGTTTCCTCTCCTGCTGTTTTCACACTTGGTTTGTTTGTTAAATCTGATAGAATTTGACTTTTCTGGTTTTGTTGTTTTAGATTATTTCACATTGCGACATTTAAAATACTGTTTAACGGGTTAATATATTAGAGCTGCCGATAACGGCTATTTCTGTGGTAGTATGATCTATCGATTATTGAACAAACAATATATTATACAGATTAATGGAAAGGTTGGGTTGTCAAACTCTGATATAGCTGTCAGCTTTTAAATTTAGCCTGAGGCTGCATTTACATCATGCATATGTTACCTAGCAATCAAGACAAATTACCTAATTATATAAAATCACTGTTTTAATGAACTTTCCTGCTAACACAAAAGATCAGTATGAAACTACAGTATCTATATTTATGTCACATATAACTGTATAGTCATTTCCTGTCAAAATGTGAAAGCAAGTAGCAGCAAAAGAATAATAAAACAAAAACCGGTTTACCTTTAATAATGTAAATAAAATAATTATAATAATAGTAATAATAAATTTTACATTTAAACTGCATTCTGTGTTTTGTGCATTCTGATGTTTGACTGTTCCGATTCAACTAAATTATGTATACTAAATTCTATATTCTGTATTCTAAATTCTATATTCTATATTCTATATTCTATATTCTAAATTCTATATTCTATATTCTATATTCTATATTCTAATTCTAAATTCTAATTCTAAATTCTATATTCTGTATTTTAAATTTTGTATTCTTAATTCTATATTCTGTATTCTACATTCTATATTCTAAATTCTAATTCTAATTCTAATTCTAATTCTAATTCTAAATTCTATATTCTGTATTCTTAATTCTGTATTCTGTATTCTACATTCTATATTCTACATTCTATATTCTATATTCTAAATTCTAATTCTAAATTGTGATTCTAAATTCTATGTTCTGTATTCTAAATTCTATATTCTGTATTCTAAATTCTATATTCTAATTCTAAATTCTAATTCTAAATTCTATGTTCTGTATTCTTAATTCTATATTCTGTATTCTAAATTCTAATTCTAAATTCTGTTTTCTAAATTCTGTTTTCTAAATTCTATATTCTAATTCTAAATTGTAATTTCAAATTCTATGTTCTATATTCTTAATTCTATGTTCTGCATTCTGCATTCTAATTCTAAATTCTGTATTCTAAATTCTGTTTTCTAAATTCTATATTCTGTATTCTACAATCACCAACTAATCGACCATTACTTTAGTTGGCAGCTAATTTGGTGGATTAATCGCTGCAGCCCTACAGTGTATGTAGTTATTGTGATATAGGTCACCATACAATGCCATATACTTTACTAAACATATGCTGTCTATGGTCAGTACTTGTAGACACTGACCAACTGTATTTATCAATATAGCTAAATTAGTCCAGTTTAGGTGGTCATTTTAAATGCCGCACCGCTGGGTCTTTTTCAGATGTTGGAAAAAAAGAAACATTGTGACATCTCCTGTATTTATTGAAGCACTGAATATTAGATTTTTGCAGTATCGCCCAACTCATTTAGGGCCACCAGATATGAAAATGTTGTGTCTGAGGCAGATACAGATTTTAACAGGCTCAGGATACTAATATCTGATATTATTGCTTTGATAATATTGTTTATATTTAAATATTATTTGAACGTCTTAGTATTTCTAGTTCCAACCTCAGCAGACTTTTCAAAACGTTGACTTAATTAAATGGTCGAGATCCTAAACAAAGTCATTTACAGTGGTTTGGCATGAAACGCTGTGTTCAGAGGGGTTCACACTGGTATTAATAGTAACCAGACGTCAGCCTCTAAAAGCTCCCTCACAGAAAGTTGTTACAGGAAATGGTTTCTGAATACACTGCCTGGTGTCGGAGGCACTTCTTTACGAGAAGTAAAAACATGAAGCAAAACGTCAAAAATGTCAATACGCTAAATCTGTACTGCAAGCTTTACTGTGAGATAAGTTGTACTAAAACATAGGCATGAAAACCCAGAAGTCAGGTGGAGGTTCACTGGGGGGGTGGATCGTAAATAAAATGGCTATATTTGTGTTGTTGGCATGGTAACCCCTGATTGCCATCACCAACACCACCACCGCCACTGTAAAGAGGTCTTCCTGAGTTACCAGGCTGAACTGGCTCTTAAACATTACAATAGCTTTTTTCAAACCACATTTGAGTCAATTCGTCCTCAAATCTGAATTGTGGCATACCTAGATTGCATCCGGATGAATCTTTGATAACCTGGACAGCAAAAAAGCCCATTGAATCCGATCTAATTCCAATCTGACTTGTACAGATGAGTCTGAACACTCTGGCCGCTCAAATCGGGTTTCAAAGTGTCTTTAGCATTATGGCCAACACAGCAGACATCGGCAAAGTCCAATCCGGAGTGACGGAACCACTGGGACTCTCTACGCCTACATCGTTACCGACACGAATTGGGTTTTTAGAATTGGGGGGTGGGGTTGTAGAAAGCAGCACCACGATGCCATATGGAAAGGAATTTGTTTTCCAGTTTTTGGTCCATCCGTGAAGGGAAGCACCCACATATACACACACCCTAGTGAAAACACCCACTAGTGAGCACACTTGCCCAGGGAGCAGTTGGTACTTTGCTCAAGAGCACTTCACTTGTCAGTTTAGGGAATCAACCTGGCGACCCTCCGGTCACAAGGCTGGTTCCATTACCTCCAGCCCTCACCTGCCCCGACTACTACACAGCAAACTGTCTCGGCAACAAAGCCTTGTTCTGCTGGTTAGGGATGTGTGAATGTGGGTCGTTTCAGGACGCCGGTTCGTTTACATTAGTGATTAGTAACCACATGTGAACAGTCAAGTTAGGAATATCGGATCTGAGCCGAAGATCGGAATGCGAACGTGGCTGTAATTACGGCATGCGATAGCCATGACATTGTTTCAACAAGCTTATCATCGCTGTCCAAAGAAAAACAAGAATCTCCAAAATGGCAGCTTTACAGGAGAGGCCAAATCCCTCATTTAACTTGAATGGAAGTCAATGGAACCAGACGTCTTTCCAAGCAGTTTTGGGCCATTTCTGTTGGCCCATTTTTCGTAAAATTTCCACACAGTGTAAACAGCAGCCCATGTGATCAAATTAGGCATAAAAGTAAAAATCAACAAAAATGGAGATACGTGTTTTTCTTTGGACAGCGTCGATTTTCAATGTCATAACGTTTATATCCATCCAGACTTGCATTCAGTTTTGGCGGAGATCTCGGATTGGTGATAGGGGAGTTGAACTACTCTGGCTCTGTGGTGGTCAGTTCATGTGTGGAGATGATTCTTCATGTATCCTGATCCACTCTTTCACAGTCTGGAGCCGGACAAATGTAGGGACTGCTGTCTGAGAATATGGCTGTGCTATCAGAGAAGAACAAATCCACTGACAGGATAACCTGGTCATTCAGTACATTCAGGTGGTCACCTCACCAAATAACGTTGCTGAGCCTCGACATGACCAACTGAAGCCCCCACCAGATCGTAGCACTGCCTCCAGAGGAGGGTACAGTGGGTACTATACATGATGGGTGCATTGCTTCCTAAACTTCCCTTCCAAACCTGATGCTCCCATGGTTCTGGAATAGCGTCAGTCTTGACTGGTTAGACCACATGGCCTTTTCCATGACTCCAGGGTCCAGTTTGAATGCTCCCCACCCTTTTTTACAATTAGCCTCTCTAACCAGTGGTTTGCTTAAGTCCACACAGCTGTTTGGTCCCAGTCCTGTGAGTTCATGTCACACCATGGGTGTGGGAATGCTGATGGTTCTCCATTTACCTTCCAGGCCTTAATAATGCACTTCCTCACCCAACTCCAGTCATTTTGGTTTCTCCTTAGTTGTTTTCTTGTCCCTGATGCGGGACAATAATTTGACCCTTCTGAAACACAGTAGGATATTTTCCTCAATCTTGGGATGCGTCTTCCCACATGCTTGTTTAAGGAATGAGAAGGTTCTCGCTGCGTTAGTTGGGGATAAAATAACCGTTGCCAGCTGAAACATGGTAATCATGCCAGTAATTACCCAATCAAAACCTCTTTAAGTATCTGCTTACTTAAATCCAAACAGATTTTTTTTCTTCTTTTTTTTCTTTTTTTTACAGGCCTGGTAGTGTATCACCCAGCCATAACTGAAAGTAGGGTCGCAAAAAAACACTATGTTGAGGGTCGAATAATCGGTCAATTATTGAACCGAATAATCGATTATAATCGAGTTACCATGTTTTAGGATGATAGCCTTGATGTAGCTCATGTTGAAGGACATCATACTGTCCATTTCCGCTGGGACCGTGAGCTATTGGGCTGGTAAACATGCACTGTAGTCATTGAATAAAACACAACGGCTTCAAATATCTCACAGGCTAAACACTAAGTCTACATTCACTTTAAGTGCCATCTGATCCAACCTAAGCATCATGTGAAAGATACTGAGGTACATGGTAGGGCTACAAGCAACGACTATTCGAATAGTCTACTGATTATTGAACCAAATAATCGATTATTATCAAGTACCAGCATATAAACGAGCACTTTGCGTCCAATCAGAGCATCGTTTAAGTTTTCATTTGAAAGAAATTGAGGTTCGTAGTAGGGCTACAACAAACTATTTTCATGGTCGAATAATCTACTGATTATTGAACCAAATAATCGATTATTATCAAGTACCATTATATAAACAAGCACTTTACATCCAATCAGAGCATCGTTTAAGTTTTCATTTGAAAGAGATTGAGGTTTGTAGTACGTCTACAACAAACTATTTTCATGGTCGAATAATCTACTGATTATTGAACCGAATAATCGATTATTATCAAGTACCAGCATATAAACAAGCACTTTCTGTCCAGTCAGAGCATTGTTTAAGTTTTCATTTGAAAGAGATTGAGGTTTGTAGTAGGGCTACAACAAACTGTTTTCATGGTCGAATAATCTACTGATTATTGAACCGAATAATCGATTATTATCAAGTAGCAGCATATAAACGAGCATTTTCTGTCCAGTCAGAGCATCGTTTAAGTTTTCATTTGAAAGAGATTGAGGTTTGTAGTAGGGCTACAACAAACTATTTTCATGGTCGAATAATCTACTGATTATTGAACCGAATAATCGATTATTATTGAGTACCAGCATATAAACGAGCACTTTAAGTTCACTTTTAACTTTTTTTCACTTTTTCATATGAAAGATAATGAGGTACATACTAGGGCTGCAACAAATGTCTGTTTAATCCGAATAATCTGTCGATTATTGAACCGAATAATCGAATTTTAATGCATTGCTAACTAAAAATGAAAGCGTTAAATGTTAATGAACTTTCCTGCTAATATAAAAGACAAATCAAAGTTTTTAAAAATATTTTCCTGTCAAAATTTAAAGGCAAGGATGCACAAAATAGCAGCAGTAACTTATTGCTAATTGGAAGTGGCCTGTTTAGTTGTCCCACCTGAATGCTTAAATTTTGGTGTTCACACTTTTCGGAACAAGCTGAAGAAAACTGGACCCAAACAGAGGATTGGACTACACCTAACACCACAGCATGTGACGTAAACAGCTTATTTCTGTCTGTCCTGCAGCTCTGGCCAGTGTCGAGGACTTCCAGATCCGTCCTCACGCCCTGTACGTTCACTCCTACAAAGCTCCGGCCTTCTGCGACGACTGTGGGGAGATGCTGTGGGGACTCGTACGGCAAGGCCTCAAGTGTGAAGGTGAGTGCTGCTGACCACCAGTCAGGGCTGTTTTCCCAGACTACACCTGGTATGACTCAATCTGTAAAATCTGGACAAAACTGAATATGTGAATATGTGTCGTGTTATATGTTATATGATGTCATGCCATAAACGTGTTTACACAGACATTTAAAAGTTAGAGCCCAACTAATGACAATGCGTCCAGTGCACGTTATACTGGAGTCCACTAGTAGTGTCTCTCAGTATGGCGTCGGATCCACGTGTTTGCTAACCCAACACGCCAGACGTCTCGGTATGGAGCTGTGGAGGTTCCTAATGGAGTCCTGTGATAATCCATCCCATGCAGCTTGAATATCCACACACAGTTCCTGCAGATGGTGCGGTAGGGGTGGAGGTGGAGTGACACCAGGCTTTCTAGACATGTGACAACCAACCGCTCATCTTGGTGCTGACCACGGTGCCGCCACACACGGATTTGTTGGGCGTCTCCACCAAGACTAAAGCGGGACTCGTCACTGAAGATGACCCGCTGCCATTCTGAGTCACTCCATGACAGTCTGGTACGACACCACTGCAGTCTTTGGTGACGGTGACGTGGTGTTAAGGACAGTCATGGTAACGGACTGCGTTCATGTAGTCCTGTGTGGGGCAGCCGTCTGACTATGGTGCTGCACTAACAGGATGACTCATGGAGGACCACTGCTCACTACAGGTCTGCAACTGTGGCTGTTGGGTCAGTCAGGTACAGCGATAAGACCCATCCTAGCCTACGTCACATGCACGGCTTGCCTCACGATGTCGAACCTACACACCGAGTGAATTCGGAAATGCCCATATCTGTTAACACCTGCCATGTTCCTATCACCTCTGGTTCTCTGCTGTGAACCATTTAACTTGAAAGCACTCTGCCTTCGGATCATCTTCACCTGGAAAACCGTGAAGCACAGAAGTGGGCCATATTACAGCGCTGCCTCCCCGCCTGTCCTGTGGTGAGCCTCCGTCGGCTTCCCCCTGCTATCCTGTTCCTGAGCTGGAATCAAAGAGACAGTGCTCCGGGATGCTTCCCCTGAGTGGGCGGCTTCCTGCCTGCTGTTTTCAAAACGGACAAAAGCTTTCATGTCCTGCTGCGCCACCGTTACGTGGAGGTCATGCTAAATTTAAAAGGGGGATCTGTGGGCGGGTGTGTTATATCACCCTCTCGATTAACGTGTGGAAAAGAACAAGGTGCCTTAATGGCTTATTTTATGACGGAGCAATCAGAGCAAGTGCGTTTAATCACTGCACCACGTCCGGCTTTTCGCTCCAGTGCTGCGAGGGTGGTGGGGATGGGCCGCTCTGAGGCCACTAGTGGGCGCTGAGGAGTATTCGTGTTGTGTAGGATGGATGATGAAGCGGAGTGTGTGGCTCTAATCGGAGGAGAGGTGTTTTGGGCTGATCAGATTGTCAGGTTGTTGTAATTGTGAATCGTTCGTCTGTGTGTTTGTGTTTTTTGAAGGTTGTGGGCTCAACTACCACAAGCGCTGCGCCTTCAAAATCCCCAACAACTGCAGCGGAGTGCGAAAGAGGCGGCTGTCCAACGTGTCCCTCCCGGGCCCCTCGCTGTCTGTCCCTCGGCCTGTGGTCCCTGAAAGCGTGGTGATAGTGCCTGAGGAGGTACACACTCTCTCTCTCTCTCTCTCTCTCTCTCTCTCTCTCTCTCTCTCTCTGTCTGTGTCTCTGTCTCTTTTTTCTGTCTCTCTTTGTCTCTCTTTGTCTCTCTCTCTCCCTCCGTCTCTGTCTTTCTCTCTCTCTCTCTGTCTGTCTCTCTCTCTATGTGTCTCTTTCTTACTCTCTCTCTCTCTCTCTCTCTCTCTCTCTCTCCGTCTCTGTCTTTCTCTCTCTCTCTCTCTCTCTCTCTCTCTCTCTCTCTCTCTCTCTCTCTCTCTCTCTCTCTCTCTCTCTCTCCGTCTCTGTCTTTCTCTCTCTCTCTCTCTCTCTCTCTCTCTCTCTCTCTCTCTCTCTCCCCGTCTCTGTCTTTCTCTCTCTCTCTGTCTGTCTCTCTCTGTCTCTCTCTCTCTCTGTCTGTGTCTCTGTCTCTTTTTTCTGTCTCACTTTGTCTCTCTTTGTCTCTCTCTCTCTCCGTCTCTGTCTTTCTCTCTCTCTCTCTCTCTCTCTCTCTCTCTCTCTCTCTCTCCCTCTCTCTCTGTCTTTCTCTCCCTCTCTCTGTCTCTCTCTTTCTGTCTCTCTCTCTCTATGTGTCTCTTTCTTACTCTCTCTCTCTCTCTCTCTCTCTCTCTCTCTCTGTCTCTGTCTCTTTTTTCTGTCTCTCTTTGTCTCTCTTTTTCTCTGTGTCTGTTATGGTTGTACTGGGCGGAGGTACAGGGTGGAGTTATGGTGGAGCTGGGAGGAGGTACTGGGTGGAGTTATGGTTGAGCTGGGAGGAGGTACTGGGTGGAGTTATGGTGGAGCTGGGAGGAGGTACAGGGAGGAGTTATGGTTGATCTGGGAGGAGGTACAGGGAGGAGTTATGGTTGATCTGGGAGGAGGTACAGGGAGGAGTTTTGGTTGAGCTGGGAGGAGGTACTGGGTGGAGTTATGGTTGATCTGGGAGGAGGTACAGGGAGGAGTTATGGTTGAGCTGGACGGAGGTACAGGGAGGAGTTATGGTTGTACTGGGTGGAGGTGCGACTGGTTAAACTGACCAGGATGCTTATTTAAGCTGTTTCAGCCTGCCCCCTCTCGCTGCTTCCCCTGCTGCCACTTTTCAACCCGCCTCCACCCAACTCCTCCTCCGTGCTCTGTCTTGCTTAATCAGTGTCTTGTTGTTGGGGGACCCCTCTGGGGGGGTCTTTCTTCTGCTCTTCCTGCCATAGGCACATGCAGGGGCAGGAAGGTCCCTGAACAGGCGTACTGCCACATATTGCTTCCAAAGACACCACCTTACATCTTCATCAGTGATCAAAACCTCCGGGTGGATTCGCTGGCAGACAGTAACCATCAGACTGGTCCTCAGTGTCTGTCTCCCTCTTATTAGCAGAGGCCGTTATTGGAGGCTGGGAAGCGGATCCCGTCATGGAGCGGTCGGCCTATCTGGATGGAGAAGATGGTGCTGGGACGGGTCAAAGTGCCCCACACCTTCAACGTGCACACGTACACGCGTCCCACCATCTGCCAGTACTGCAAACGCCTGCTCAAGGGCCTCTTCCGCCAAGGCATGCAGTGCAAAGGTAACGCGTGGCGCCTTTCAACCTGTACCATGACACACACGCTATATTTGAGATATGCTATAATACAGACACGGGCTAAAATTAACCCCTCACTAGAGATGTAATCTAGTGTAACCTGTACCACACCACAGATACACACTGAAATAGCCCATATCACTCTGCAGATGCTAAAACCAGAAGAGGATGTCTGATAAAGGTGTTAGATATCACAGTGACAATATGAGAAATGATCATTATTATTAAAATAGTTTGCCTCAGACCGGATGTGCTGCAAATACAGTATTCCATCTGGGTATATATATATATACACCCATATATTTTTTATTTATATATATATATATATATATATATATATATATATATAAAATAAATAAATTTTAAAATATATATATATATATATATATATATATATATATATATATATATATATATAAATAAAAAATATATGGGTATATATATATATATATATATATATATACGTATATAATTTCTTTATTTAATTTTTTTATTTTTTAATTATAATTTTTTTTTACATTTGTTTATTTATATATATATATATATATATATATATATAAAAAATATATGGATATATATATATATATACGTATATAATTTCTTTATTATTTAATTTTTTAATTATTTAATTTTTTTTTTATACTTTTTTTTTTATTTATGGTGTATTTACATTTTTATTATGTAGATATATTTTCTTTGTGTATATTAAATCAATGAATTCAGGTGTTCCAATCACTTCCATGGCCACAGGTGTATAAAACCAAGCACCTAGTCATACTGACTGCTCCTACAGACGTTAGTGAGAGAATGGGTCACTCTCAGGAGCTCAGTGAACTCCAGCATAGTACTGGGATAGGATCTCACCTGTGCAACAAATCCAGTCGTGAAATTCCCCCCCTACTAAATACTCCACAGTCCACTGTCAGTGGGATTAGAACACAGTGGGAGTGATTGGGAACGACAGCAGCTCAGCCAGGAAGTAGTAGTGGACGTACAATGACAGAGCGGGGTCAGCGTATGCTGAGGCGCATAGTGCGCAGAGGTCACTACACAGCTCCAAACCTCATGTGGCCCTTCATGAAATGGGTTTCCACGGACAACCAGCTGCATCCCAGCCGTACATCACCAAGCGTAAATCAGCGTAATATAAATATAAAATAAAAATAAACAGCTACCTATATCAGATCCTCAGGCACATTGTTATGACCCATAAGGCTGCACGAGTGCACACAGTGTCACTGTGTATTGTTCAGTGTGTATCGTTCTAGCCCTGACAGCTAGTTGACCGCTAATGGGGCCCCCTTGTGGAGAAGGTGTGGCTCGTGAAACATGAGCGAGTTCCAGAAGGAGTCAGGGTTTCCTGACCATCCTCTTTTTATTTCAGTATAGGTCTATGGAAACATGGATGTCCATATGCTGAATTCCATAACGATGCAAGTTTGCTGTGCCTGTAGCCGTCACAGCTGTATACAGTTTACACACAGCGGTCGGTTACTGACCTGGGACCTGGGAGAGCAGGGAAGCACACGTTTGGCTTCCAGTCTTCTAATTACGGCACTGTGTGTGGTGTTAATCCGTTGTATCACATTAGGAAGAGAAATCTTAACATGTTGTATGGTAGAACCCCGAATGTGTTTCTACTGTACACTAGTAGCCAGTCGTGGCAGTCCACCAGGTATACCGATACCCATAATCTGCATCACACCATTTAGGGGTGGCATTTTGTGTGCACCCTCCTGCATTCCGAGTTTCATCAGAAATGTTTGTTCTCCATTTATTTTTACAAAACATATATTTCATATTGTATGTATAAATATGCCAAAATAACAGTGCTGAATTATGATATATGAGATTATAATATTTCTGTCATGTGCCACACATGTGGAAGCTTCATAAGGTCTTATAATTCGTTATGATGTTTAATGATGTTCAGCTGGAAAGGTGTGAAAGCTGCCATATTCGCCTGTTTCAGATTGCAAATTCAACTGTCACAAGAGATGTGCATCGAAGGTACCGAGAGACTGCCTGGGGGAGGTTGTGTTCAACGGAGGTAGGTGACATCCCTCTCTACCAGAGTCCAGATTCAAACTAGCTGCAATGATGGTCACTCGACGAGTCAGTAGTTGCAGGTGTTCAGTGAAACAGTGAAGTCGTGGTTATAGAGCAGTGCAGACTAGATGTAACACCGAGCTGAGTGGTGTGTGTGTGCGTGTGTGTGCGTGTGTGTATAGGTGTGTGTGTGTATGTGCGTGTGTTTGTGCATGTGTGTGTGCGTGTATAGGTGTGTGTGTGTGTGTGTCTGTGTGTATGTGTGTGTGTGTATGTGTGTATGTGTGCGTGTGTGTGTGTGTGTCTATGTGTGTGCGTGTGTATATGTGTGTGTGTGTGTGTGTGTGTGTATATGTGTGTGTGTGTGTGTGTGTGTGCGTGTATAGGTGTGTGTGTGTGTGTGTGCGTGTGTGTGTATGTGTGCATGTGTGTGTATAGGTGTGTGTGTGCGTGTGTGTGTGTGTATATTTGTGTGTGTGTGTGTGCGTGTATAGGTGTGTGTGTGTGTGTGTGTGTGCGTGTATAGGTGTGTGTGTATGTGTGTGCGTGTGTGTGTATGCGTGCATGTGTGTGTATAGGTGTGTGTGTGTGTGTGTGTGTGTGTATAGGTGTGTGCGTGTGTGTGTATGTGTGTGTGTGTGTGTATAGGTGTGTGCGTGTGTGTGTGTATAGGTGTGGGCGTGTGTGTGTGTGTGTGTGTGTGTGTGTGCATGTTTTGCTAAAGTCCGGCACATGACTAAGCCAATAATTGTATTATATTATATTATATTATATTATATTATATTATATTATATTATATTATATTATATTATATTATATTATATTATGTAAATGGTGCATATAAAAACTTTGATCTCTTTTTCTGCACAGTGTAAAAGCTCTAGTTCTCCTTTCAGGTTAGTGAATATTCATGATGGACCGACCAATAGAATCGCTCCAAACCTGCTTAGTAATAAACCTTGTTCTATCAGCTCCACTGCAGGGTAAGGAAGCTGGTCCATCCTCCTGTAGAGCTCCACTCTGGAGGTGTTTAAGGTGGTCTGTATAATTCCATGGGGGCTATTTTATAGTTTGGTGTCTTCACTTGTATTCTACAGTAGAGCTTTAAGATAAACAGAAGGAGAACCTGTCGGATATCTTATACACGTGAGCCATATCCACCTCCGTGCCCTGACATCCAGTAACCAGGCATATGTGTTTGTGCAGAACCGGCCAGTCCAGGACCTGACTCTGAGGTCACTATGGAAGTGGACAGCAGCGACGCCAACAGTGAGGCCAGCCGTGCAATGGACGATGCCGAAGAGGCCTCCACTCCGGAGGACAAGATGTTCTTTATGGACGCTTCGTTCATGGACGGGGAGAAGGATGAGGAAACAGTGAAGGCCATCAGGTAGCGGTTTAACTCCCTCTAGTGCTTAAGCTCTCGATAAGACACACTACATTTTATGAATTTTTGATTATTAAAATGATTTTATTTATTAATTAATTTTTTTATTATGTTTTAATATTTAAACACTATGTGTACATGAAACATGACTACAGGAGTATAACTGCAGTAGGCCTGCAGTGTAGTACCAGTATAGTAACGGCTCCTGTAGCAACACAATGCTCTGGTTGAAAGTGATAGTGGGTCAGAGCTGTGGCCGCCTGTATTGATGCTAGGACGTCAGACAGTAGGGTCCTGCACATCTGGTCCAGGCGGGGCAGTGTCCAGCACAGTCTGGTGATTTCCCTGCTCAAACACACCTGAGTTAACTCATCACCACATAGTGTTGGACACAGCCATCCAGCACAGGATTTGAGAGACCCTGTCCTACAGTGTGAGAAACCACATACACAAGGCTATTAGAGATGTCTTAAAGGGGAAGTCCACCAGTTTATCAAAATGTCTGGCTAATTTAGTCAATGGAATTTACTCAAGCTCATTCAAGGTGTTTTGATGTGACATAGTCAGTTGTAGAGAATCGTAGATGTCTTTACAGTGGTGTTGATGGGAACCAGGGGTCTCCATGTCTACAGCACATATACAGCCAATGATTTAAAAAAGGCTTCAGTGTACCGAATGTGCCTTGACGGATGTCATTCTCTCCCCAGTCCTTCCACCAGCACCAACATCCCTCTGATGCGCGTGGTTCAGTCCATCAAACACACCAAGAGACGCAGTTCCACTTTGGTGAAGGAGGGCTGGATGGTGCACTACACTAGCCGAGACAACCTGGTAGGAATTCAGTTCAGTCAAGTGATGGACACACATACACAACAGTCTGATCTTTAGGCAAACTGAATTTACAGGATCTGAAAGAGCACTTC
>JAMWET010000899.1:102500-106144 GCA_024036415.1 Prochilodus magdalenae
ATACATATACATACATGTATGTGTGTATATATATATATGTATATATATATATATATATATATATATATATACATGTATGTATATATATCATGTTTGTTTATGACTTCCCAGGAAAGATTATTCATTTACTCTGTTGTGTCAATCAGAAACGACATGCCCAGTAATGACCAGGTTTCCTAACTGACATTCAGAATGAACCCCTGAAAATGCAAAGACAGGCGACCTGCGGTCTGTGTCATGTATGTAGGTCAGCATGGTCAGTATTTTCTTACATGTGCCTTCTTGTGGATGCCAGCTTATAGTCTTCTAGGCCTGGAGTGCATTAGCTCGCGCATCCGATGCTCAGCCAGACCTCTGAGATGATGTAATGCATTAGTTAAGATATAGTACTAATGTTAACTGCACATGTGATGTACTTGGTACTTGTTTACAAAGTCATAGTGAACTTTATCGTCATTCAGACAACAGGAGTGTGTAGCTGAACGAGAGTGCATTTATCCAAACTCAGATGTGTGAATATCAGCATAGTGCAAACACACGAGACATACTAGTAACATAACAGTGCAAACTAGTATAAATATTGGATGGGGGTAAGTTGCATTTTTAGAAATATTGCACTGTTTATAGAAACATATTGCTGTGATAATATTACTGCACACAGTAACATATAATGTAAACTTAACACTGTAGCTGTAAACTTAACACTGGATTTTTTTTAAAATTTTATTTTTTTTGAACTTTTTTTTTTTTTTTTTTTTTTTTTTTTTGAGATAAGTGCAGTATCTGAATAAACAGTGAGATTACTGCACATAAATAGCAGCATTAAAAAATGTGGGCCCTATGGAGGACTATATGAAGTACCTTTCTGATACGCAGGGGTTTGAGTAGTGTGGGGTTCTATGGAGGGACCACATGAGTACACAGTTCTGATACCGCCCGGGTTTTGGGTAGTTTGGTGGGGCCTATGGAGGAACCACACGTGTACAGTTTCCTGATACGCGTGGTGTTGAAGTAGTTTGTGGGGTCTATGGAGGACCACATGAGTTACAGTTTCTGATTACTGCCCGGGTTGGGTAGTTTGTGGGCCTGATGGAGGACCACAACTGTTGTACAGTTTTTTCTGATCGCGTTGGTTGAGGTAGTTTGGTGGGTCTATGGAGGGACCACAACGAGTACAGTTTCTGGATACGGCGGGTTTGGGTAGGTTTTGTGGGCCTATGGAGGATCCACACGTGTTACAGTTCCTGATACGCGTGGGTTTAGTATTTTGTGGGCCTATGGAGGACCACATGAGTAACAGTTTTTCTGATAACGCGTGGTTTTGGAGTAGTTTGTGGGGCCTATGGAGGGGACCACCGTGATTACAGTTCCTGATACGCTGTGGGTTGGGTAGTGTGTGGGCCTATGGAGGACCAACCGTAGTAAACAGTTTCTGATATGTGTTGGGTTGAGTAATTTTTGTGGAGCCTATGGAGGACCGCATGAAGTACAGTTCCTGATACGGCCATGGGGTTGGAGTAGTTGTGTGGGACCTATGGGAGGACCACATGAGTACAGTTTCTGCTACGCGTGGGTTGAGTAGGTTTGTGGGGCCTATGGAGGACCACACGTGTACAGTTTTTTCTGATACGCATGGGTTGAGTAGTGTGTGTGGCCTATTGGAGGACCACAATGAGTTACAGTTCGTTGGATAACGCGTGGGTTGAGGTAAGTTTGTTGGGCCTTATGGAGGACCACATGTGTACAGTTTTCTATATCGCGTGGGTTGGGTAGTGTGTGGGCCTATGGAGGACCAACCCTGTACAGTTCTGATATGTGTGGGTTGAGTAGTTTGTGGGCCTATGGAGGACCACACGTGTACAGTTCTGATATGCCCCCCCGTGGGTTTGAGTAGTGTGTGTGGCCTATGGAGGAGGACCACATGTGTAGCAGTTCCTGCTACGTAGTGGGTGTGAGTATATTTGTGGTTTTCCTATGGAGGACCACATGGTTGTACAGTTCTGATACGCATGGGTTGAGTAGTGTGTGTTCCCTATGGAGGAACCACATGAGTACAGTTCTTTGATACGCGTGGGTTTGAGTAGTTGTGTGGGCCTATGGAGGACCACATGAGTACAGATTCTGATGCCGCGTGGGTTGCGTAGTGATGGTGGGGCCCTATGGCAGGTACCCACATGAGTACAGTTCTGATATGCGTGTGTTGAGTAGTGTGTGGGCCTATGGAGGAACCACATGAGTACAGTTTCTGAAATAGCAAATGTGGTTGAGTAGTGTTGTGGGCCCTATGGAGGACCAACACGAGTAACAGTTTTCTGATTACGCGCAGGTTGATGTACTGGGAGTCGCGCTTTGGGACAGTGTGTGTGTTTCGTTATGTGTTGGGTTTCAAGAGTTCAGCAAGTCCCTGATAGGTCTGCTTGTCTAAACAGTGTTGAAGCAGTCTTAATGGCTTGTGTTGGAAGGAAGCCTTCTGCTGAGTCCCCTAGGCAGTTCCTGTACCGCATGCTGCCGCAGGCGTTTTGCCAGAAGGGCAGCGGTCCTGACAGTATTACCTCAACATTTAGTTTAAGCCAACTGTGGGCCATGGTTAATGTATTACTTCATGTTAACTACTGTATTACTTTAGGTTAGTTAGTCAACACTTGTTATTAAAGTGTTACCGATGTCCTCTTTTACATGGACCTGTCTTATCGGAGACGTTTCATAACCAACAGGCAGATTCCGACATTTGCCAGTTCGACCAATTTCAAGTTTCCCCCAGCAGTATCTTCCAAGAGCAGCTCTGGAAATCTCTAGCCTGTTTGGATGAGTGTGTTAGCTGAAAGCTTTCTAGTTATTGCTCAGTTGGACCCACAGTGTTGACTGGTACGTTAGTATGTAGCGGAGATGAAGTACTTTTGAACTGGACTGGCGGTCTGTCCAGGGGTCCAGGGTGCTTCCTGCCTTCCACCCTAGGAACACTAGGATAGGCTCAGGCACCAACCCTAACCCCATCACCTCCAAAAGAACCGGGAAGGCTCAGCTGCTCAGAAGACTTACATGAATGACTGAACTTTAGTATTCATAAGGGTACATACTGTACATGGCACCTACATAGGCTCGACATAACCCTACATATATGTTTATGAACCCATGACTCGTCATGCATTCGCCAATTTTGATCAAAGCTAGCTAAAGACACCTTTATGGCTGATGTCACCTACTGGAATAAGCATTTATGAGCATTTACATAGGACTCCCGTCAGTTGGCGCAACATAATGATGTGCCATAATGCCTTATAAACAGTCCCCCTACAGTAAAGTGTTGCTAATAATGCTAAAAAAATGAAAATGCAAATCAATAAAATGAATAAAAGCACTTTTGAGCACTCTTTGTTATATTGTGTGCACAGGAAACTGAAGAGAGAGTGAAACTGAAAATCTCGTTAGGAGATGAGTGTAACGCTTCTTTGGCTGGCAGATGTGAACAAGACTGCCACAGCTTGACGGAAAGTAGGATTGCATGCTGGTGGCATGGTAGCAATGGTGGCTCTGGTTACCAATGTAATGTATATGGCTAAAGCAGAACTGTGCTTCTATGGGACCTCAGCACAGGACTCCAGATAATGTGTTGCAACTGGGTATGGTCTTACGCTGCGTTGAAC
>JAMWET010000900.1:0-25000 GCA_024036415.1 Prochilodus magdalenae
CTCACAAGATCATTTATCGTGAGTATCATATCGATCTGTGAACTGTGTTGTTCCTTGTCTACATTGTGTACTCATGAGCATATTAAAATCCAGTGTGAGTCTTTGTGATCTGCAAACAGTGTCTGTCCAGGTCAAAGGTAGACAGTAGTCTGGGACGTAGATAGTTATACTACTTCAGTAGGAGTTACACTACTTCAAAGGGTATTTGTGCGGTTTTGGTAAATGTAGACCAAACAAAAATGTTTTCCTGGTTGTCCACAAAAAGATCTGCATGTGCTGCTGCATCTATGCCGTGATAGAGAGGCATTTGAAACAAACTTAAGCCAGATGTTAGTTAAAATGTGCTCAAAGAAAGAAACTAACTTGTGTGAAATAGGGCATTGCTCAAAAATCTGAATGGACTCAGGAGCAATGTTTCACAGTTTTGGCATTGTATGATTTGCTGAAAGGATCCCCCAAAGACACTGATAGTGTTTAAGCTGACGCAGCATTCAGACAGCTCAGATCAGCTCTTACTTCTGCACCTGTGCTAGGTTTTGTGTAACCTGAAACACCATTTATGTTGTATGTGCATGAGCATGCTGGCTTTATGACTGCGTGTCTTATGAAGGAGTACTGTGGTCGGATGCGCCCAGTTCATTATTATTCAACCAAACTGGACATCAATTCTACAGATGACCCATGCTTAGGGCCTGTTCAAGCTACACACCTAGCTGTTACATGTGCCCCAGTAGTGCTATCTCAACCTCTCACAGTGCATTGTCCACATGCTGTTGGATCTCTGTCTTCAGCTTGTGTAATTACAGTTACTGGCCAAAGACGGGGTAGCTGGGTTGCTGCTCTTACATCTTGCGTCTGATGCCCTGTTAAAATATTGCAAAGAACTCACGGATGCAGTGAGTTCTGCATGGCAACGTGTCAAAGACGTGTGGACTGAACCACCAAAAGGGGGTCATACGACTGTGCCAGGACAGTGGGTTATGATTTAAGAATCACACTGTTATTCCATTAGAAGCTAAATGGAAAGGGCCGGGCCAAGTTCTTTTGGTCACAGATGCAGCAGTACTATGTGAAGGGTGGAAAACATGGACCCCTGCTTCTCATTACTAAGTGTTGCTGCCACCATAAATAGGGATAGATGGGTTCACTAAAAGGAGAGCCCTGAAGGAAGAACTGCTGGTCTTTAGGCTGGCAGGGGCCGACCTCTAAGGGTGAAGATTCCCTATTCCCCAAATGCAGTTAGTGCTCCTCCCTCCTTTTAGTTGCTTAGCAACCCATGATAGGAAGGGTCAGAGTGGTACCGTATATTGAAGCATTGAGTCATAATTATTTCTATTAATCTGTTGGGTATATAAAGACTACAAGATGCTGCTTATGTATGTCTGTGTCTTGCAGTGAACTCCAGAACGGTGTCTTACCAGATGCTGGATAAACTACAGGTTGCTGATCCCAAGACTCTATTCAACCTGCACCAACTGGGGATCTAAGGAAGATTATCTACACCCGAAGACTTGAACTTTAAAGAAGCCATCCGGTCATCACTCGGTGCAGACGGAAAAGCAACTGCCACTGCAAAGATCAACATGCCGAAAAGAAATCCTGAAATTTTGATTGGGTCAGTCATGGGATTTCTTCTATGTGTACTCGCATGTCTAAGCACTCCTATTCTCAAACGGGACAATGATAATTCATTTGAAACTCTATTCAGTTTAACCAGGCATTGTTTCCAGGAAAGAATGTCTGTATCCCCATCCAGTCAGCGTTTGTACCAGAATAGCCTGGACTGGTCAAACAGTCTCTGACTGTGATACGTGTCATCAGTTACAAACAGTAGTTTCTTCTTCTGAGATTAGCACCTGCCTCACATATCTCAGTCAAAACCATCTCAGTGTTGTACACCTGGTACAGCAGCATGTGAACAGACATATGCTCCAGGTCATAAGATTGATGATGATATCAGTCCATATAGATATTCCTGGTGTGTTGGAAACTATGACCAAATGTCACCATATCTCTGAGAAATTCCTCCTTTGTGTAAGTATGTGATACAGCTTAGCCAAACAGATAATAGTCATTCCAGTGAACATGAAATATGTACATGGTACAAAAACAATGAGATTTGTGCCAATTCTACATATCCAGGTACTGTAAATGCCAAATTACACTCAAACGGCACTCTGGATATAATTCCTCCTAATAAGGGTAATCAACGTCTAGCTCAAGAGCTCCAAAGGCATAACAAAAAACTGACTCCTGAATTATCATCAGTCGCCCTGTTGATAGATATTGGTATGTACGTGTTTGAGGTAAATGCAGTGCAATGTCACACTAAGTATCAGGTTAACACTTATAGCCCACAACATTGAAGAACTTGCTAACGACACTGCTCAATCACTGGGTGTAATTGCTATGATATTGAAATCACACAGACTGATGATATTCCAAAACAGAGTAGTGTTAGTCTAGGTCATAGCACAACAAGGAGGAACATGTTCCGTAATCGGTTCTGAATGTTGCTCTGATGTTATCAATCCAACCAATGACTTAAACCAGTATGTTAAAGAACTAGAGGACTTGCATGACCGCCTAAGTCACATGGATCAAGTAGATGTGAATTAGCTGTATTCATGGTTTGGTTCATGGTGGGCTTACTGTCGTGATGGCCTGTTGATCTTCATCTCAATTTGTATCAGCATATTTCTGATCTGTGCTATGATCCAGTGTTTCTGTTTTTGTGCCAACAAGCAAAACGAACGTCTACAAGTAGCACACGTTAACATAGAACAGATCATGTTAACCAATCCCAGAACATCCAATTACATTTTACATTCCAAGTTCTATACACTGAAGCTGTACAGAAGGAGAGGGGTGAAGTGTTTTGTTTCTTAGTGTTAATAGGAGAATGAATACTCTTTTTCAGGCCATCCAAAAGGGGGGAATTGTTGGATATCAGTGTTTTGTAAGCAAGTGTGTATTCGTTTACCATGTGGGGAACAGCTGCATCACCAGAACAGGGCCCCGACAGGATGGAGTCGCTGGGAGACTGTTATCAGGGTTCTACAGATGACAGATCAAACACCACTAGAAGGACAGCTGACCCATCCTCTTTGTGCCTTAAGTGGGTGAACAAGATATAAAACTGTGAGATAAGGTTCTGTCTTTGGACTGGATTGGACTGTCTTTGGACAGGAGCTGTGAGAGAACTGCGCACTCTGTGAAATAAACTACTCCAGCATCTCCAGCCTTCGGTCTCCTGACTCTACCCTTCTGTGCAAGCAAGAAAAGAAACTACAGTTGCAGGAGTTTTTAATGAGTTTAGAGTGATGTTTTGTACATCTGAGGAAGACGCTGACGTACAGGCTGAGACGTCATGATGTTAATTCAGTAAAGAAGTGTTTATGGTATAGAGTGGTTGTGGCTCCTGTGTTCATGCGGAGTGTTCAGTTACGAGACGTTAATTAGTGGTGTGTGTCCTGCTTTAAAGGCAGACTGGAAATATGCTCCAGCTTTGATAGGAAAACCAGTCTGAAGAGACTGAAGCAGACAAAGTGCTCTAAAGCCTCAAATAAAAATTAAACCACATCATTTCATTCCACACAGTTTAGACCAGCGATATTGCTCTTCATACATGCAGCTGAACAGTAATTTTTCACATTAATTTTACATGAATAAAATGTTACATCCACACAGCTGTGTTTTTATCTAGTAATGTAATAATTTATATTCATGTAGAAATCTCGTATATAGTTACATTAAAGTTTTCAGAATGTAACTACTCTCACTTCCCCAGAACCAGAATAAAAAGAATTACACTTAAATACCTTTAAATACCATTTAAACATCATTAAAGTTTATTGACAATAAACTGGACTGGGCTAAGAACACTGACGCCCTCTACAAGAAGGGCCAAAGTCGTCTCTATTTTCTGAGGCGTCTGAGGTCCTTCAACATCTGCAGGACGATGCTAAGGATCTTCTATGAGTCTGTGGTGGCGAGTGCCATCCTATACGCTGGGGCAGCAGGCTGAGGGTGGCAGACGCCAACCGACTTAATAAACTGATCCGCAAAGCCAGTGATGTTGTGGGTGTGGAGCTGGACTCGCTGATGGCAGTGACTGAGAGGAGGACGCTGTCTAAGCTGCAGACCATCATGGATAACGGCTCCCATCCTCTCTATCACACAGTGATGAGACACAGGAGCACATTCAGTGCAAGACTCATTCAGCCAAAATGCACTACAGAACGTCACAGGAGGTCATTCCTACCTGTGGCTATCAGACTTTATAACTGTGCGATGTACAGTAATAACAGTAAAACAATAATTTAATTATGTGTGCGACAACTCAAAATGTGCAATATTTTTTCTGACTTCTGAACACTTACTGCTGTTAACAGTATATCTGTACTTATTATTATAGCCACAGCCACATTACTTTTTATTTTATTTTTTATTGTATTATAAGACTTTATATATGTGTACATATTGCAAAATTTCTCTTTTGTTGTAAATTATTATTGTTTACTCTAAATGGTTGCTACTGTAAAAACTGCAATTTCCCCCTGGGATCAATAAAGTGATTCTGATTCTGATTCTGATTAAAATGATCCCAACTGATCAAAATAATTATATTTGATATTAATGTATACATACAGTTTCAGATCTGTACACTTCTCCAGCTGCTCTTCAACAGACAGACAGAATGAACACAGTAAATAGTGACTGACTCCAGAAACGGTGAAAGACGTCACTGACTCACTTTTAAACACATGTAAAAGATCAGAATGACAGGTGAGGATGTTCTGAGTCAGTCAAGCTTTATTTATATGCCTCTCTTACAAACAGAGGCTGTTCCAAAGCAGCTTTACAGAGACTCCTGCTCCAAGCCCCCAGTGAGCAAGCCGAGGACGACAGGGGCAAGGTTAAACTCCCTCAGAGCCAGAGAAAGAAACCTCCAGAGGAACCAAGACTAGGGTTGCCACCTTTTAGAAATGAAAATGAGGGACGCCCACCATGACTTTTACTAGCCATGATCACCACGGGCCCGACTCCTGCGGGAGAGAACAGCGACAGAGAGAACAGCGACATGCAGGGTCTGAAAATCAGACATCACTGACCCGACCACCACCAGCTTCATCTACTACGCGGTATGCGAATGTGTAGTTTGGCTAGTAAAAGATTAGTTCACTTTAAATTTAAGGTAAAGTTTGAAAAGAGCAGGACGAGGATAAAGTAACTAAACTCTACAGGCTCCACATTCACCTCCTGCTCCATGACTGGACTGACTTGCAGTCAGTGTTTCTGCTGTAACTCTACAGAACTGCTGCTGCTGCTGTTTAACTGTTTGACATCCATGTTACATACAGATCTGATATTACGTGTAGTGTACAGACACTCATCTGATAAACATACTACAGTCTTTAGTTTGTGTGTCTTTGTGTGTGTGTGTGTGTGTGTGTGTGTGTGTGTGTGTGTGTGTGTACAATCAAATTTCTTTATGTTTAATAAACTACTACTGTAAGGCATCCATGTGACATACAGATCTAATATTGCAGACACCATCTGACCTACATACTACTTTTTTTTTTTTGATGGTAGATGCATGAACTCTGACATTTACATGGCATGAACAAAATGGATCTCTTTTAATCTCTTTCAGTTCACATTGAATATGATTTCATTTTCAGCATGCTGGGCTGTAGCAGCTTAAATACCAGTAACTTTATCAGTGTCTAAATGTTTATGGACCTGACTGTTTTTTCACACCCCCTACTAGATCTGGAGCCATGTCAGGGCAGAGATGTTCAGGATGAGACTTTGCCAGGCTCTCCTGAAAGCTTACAGTCAGCACCTCCACAAATACAGGCAAGTGCAGATACAGTTATGGTAGAGTACCTAACAGCGTGAGAACTGCTTTCAGGTTCTTACACTGGATAACTGGAACCAGATCAGCAGTGAAAGTGGTGCATCCTACATCAAGATTTTCCTCGCTGGTTACATTCTTGCATTCATGGCATTTGGCTGACGCTCCTATCCAGAGCAACTGGCAAGGTTAATCTTTTTACAGGTAGGCCGATGTAGTGTTAGGACTGTAATTGGTGTAGCACAGCATAGTCACCCAAACCGGGATTCAGACCCAGTGTCCCAATACCCGCCATGTCTGTGCTTTTACCTATGATGATTTATTTTAGGTTTTAAGGTTGTTATAAAGGGAGATGAGAGTGATCTGCAGTCTAAGATCACTCAGGTGAGAAGAAAGCTGAAGATATTGTTTCTTTATTAAACGACATTACGACATAATACGTCATTAGAGTCACAGGCAACATTCATCGAGTAGAGGCCAGTTGATTCAGCACAGCGACTTCCCAGTAGTAAAGCACGACTCCGGGTTTGGAAGCTGACCGACTCGATACTAAATCAGTAAGGAGAAACTAAACCACTGTGTTAGGTGGAGACCTGAAAACAACTCAAACCATCTGATCAGGAAAAAACAACTGTTCTTGAGTTGCTGGCGCCAACAGTCGAAAGCGGGACCAGTGATGAAGAGTCGATTCCAAAAGAGTCGGCTTCTTGAGTCCAGTATTGGCCAATGACTATATGAGTGGAAAGGCTGAGAGTCGGTTCTATCTGCTTCATGTTTTCTATCGTATGAAAAGAGACATTAAAACTGAAACGAGTGGAAAGCAAGAGAGTCAGGAGTCGAGAGTCGATTCCAGAAACCCCGGAATTCGTGCTTTATTACTCCGTGCTTTTTACAGCAGCAGTCGACTCTTATTTTATGAAGATGTAAATAAAGTATGAATATTCTCAGTCATGATTTACAGCAGCTAGGTAACCAGTTTTAGTGGAGCTTTGGAAAGAACTAAAGGCCACACAAATTAAATGTATAGTTTATATATTTATCTGATAATAAACACACAGCTAGTGGTTTATATTTCAATTCCAGCAACTGCCTTCTGTAATACTTACACTGACTGTGTGTCACTTTTACTAAAGTTCTCTTTAGAGTTTCTATTTATTTTGTGTTTAATTTAAATATTATAATTAATAATTGATGTGTGATGTGATGTTTACCTGAGTCCAGCAGAGCGTGGTCAGACTCAGGTCCATGTATGCTATAGCAGGAGGGAGTGAGTGTAGGAGTGAGTGAGTGTTATTACCTGTTCTTACTGGTATTCCAGCTGGTGTTTAAGAGGTTATCTCCTGTATGATCTCTATTTTACTCTTTATTAAAAACAGAAATGTGTGTGTAATTTACACTATATTTACACTCCGACTAAGTAAACACGTCTTTTATCACCTTCATTAATTTGTTTGTTTATTTGTTTGCTTATTTATTTGTTTATTTATTGGTTTGTTGTGTCTCTGCAGTTGACGCAGGTGCTCCTCCAAATGAGCCCGGTTAATGCAGTCAGCTTGGAGCACTCTGGGAGTTGGAGTTCCTGGTGGAGGTGTCTAACCGAGCACTGCTGCTGCCCTCTGCTGTAAGCAGTCATTCTCCAGGCGAGCGACTCCCTCCTCTCACGTTCATTCAGTACTCTGACCAAGCGTGTGTACACTAGTTGCTGCTGAACAGCGCACACACTCTTCTCCAGAAGGTCCTAGTCCCCGACTGCACCTCCCTCTGCATCTCCTTCTTCTCCTTCTTTTTCCACTCTTTGAGCATGTTAAACGAAGCTGAAGTTGCTTCCTATTCACCAGTTTCAAAAAAAGATTTCAGCGGACGGCCTGACGGATGGGCTATTGGACGATCTGGTGGAAGGGCTGGTGAAAGACCTGGTGGACGGCTTGGTTGACGGGCTGCTGGATGGGCTGGTTGATGGCCTGGTGGATGTTCTGGTGAAGGGGCTGGTGGGCGACCTGTGGGAAGGTGTGGTGGACAAACAGGTGGACGTTCCGGTGGACAGGTTGGTGGACGGACTGGTGAACAGTCTAATGGACGAGGTAGTTGACAGGCTGGTGGATGTTTTGGTGGACACCTGCCTGAAATTACTGGTCTTTTTTGGTCATAAAGGTTTTCACAAGTTGGAGTGATACATCTGCGGGACCCAGAAATGCAGCCTACGTCCATCCATCCAACAGCACTTATAAACAACACAGCACGTCACTGCAAGCACCACGCAGCTTACGGAGATCAGCATGCAGTACAGAGCTGTGATGGGATTCAGAGGAAACCCAAAATCATGCAGCTCAAAGCGCGAAGTGTGCTCACAGTACGGCCTGTTGTCTGTTCCACTGTTGGAGATCTCGATGAGAAAGAAGAAATCAGGATCCACCAGAGCTCTAGGAAGTAAATTACCACAGGGAGAGCCCTTCTGACACTGCCAGCTGATCCTATTGACGGCGTGGTTCATCACGATGAAGCCGTCTTCAGTTAGACCAGCGGATTCTGGCATGTCTTGAAGTGTCCACACAAGAGAGCCCGCACCGTAATTGAGGATGTTTAATCGAAGAACCTCCACTCCGCTGTAATTCCGACTACTTTAAAAGTGTAACTGCCCAGGAACTTGTCAGAACGGCCTGAGACCATGTCCTCATTTACAAAGACGGGGGGGACAATGTCTTTGTAATAGAACGCCTGGTTCTGGGTTCGAGCAGTCAAAGAAGTGTTTGTTGAGGAGCTTGCTCTCCTCCGTCGTGGTGTTGCGGTCAAACATTAGCCTGTCGCTTGGAAGGCAGCCTAGGGCAACTCCCGGCTCTCCAAGGCCACAAGGAAGCTTCCTTCCGAGCCTGTCTGTACTTATTTTCCTTAGTGTGTACAAATGAATCAGAACAGGCTGTAAAACAGCTCGAGTAAAATTGTATCTAGAAAAGCGGAGGCTGAGCGGTAGACAGCTCACCCGCTAACACTGTGTCCCGGGTTCGAGCCTCACTTCCAGTGACGTGTGTCTTTTGATTTACTGTATCGGTTTCTCTCTTCTGTTCCACGTGTCCATGAAGGTCTCACTTCCTGCTCTAAACTGCAGGGCTGTGTCTAAAATAAAGCTCCATCTGTGGATATAAACTATGTGTGTTTCAGTAGTGATATGGTAAAGTGCTTCATAGACTGATGAGGGACAGTATTTTAATAAAGTTTGATATTTAAAAATAAACTGAGGATGAATCTAAATCTTTCAGTGACTCTTTAAAAGAACTCTAAAATTCTCAATTTCACTGTCATTGTGTTAATGTTCTGACGCTAATAGTTCTAATAAGTTTTGCCTAATATTACTACATTTCTAATGATGATTGATTGATTATTAAATGATTACTACTACTACTAATAATAATACTTTTTGTATTTTATTGTTTATTCTAATAGATGTTATTGTTATATGTGGTGATAAGTTATATTATATATTATATTATATATAAATTTTTGTTGCTGGTAAACAGAATACCAGAGTTCACATCTCATACTGGTTTTACTGGTGGCCAGCAGACAAACCTCCCCTGGGGTAACGATCATACCAACCAAACCCTGGTTTATGCTGGTGTACAGCTCTGCTGCTCTGTGCTGTTAGCAGTGAGAGCTGACACTGTAGTAATTATTTACTGACTACTACTTTTCATAATCTGTAATTTAATTAAAAGTGAGATTTGTATATGTTACCCCTCTTACAGACAAGGGTGTCCGGGTCAGGGTGAACTGGAAAGAACAAAGGAACCACATGATGTTTAGTGTGCACGCTGTTCTGGTCTTGTATTTATTTGCTTCACTTTTTCACTCTTCACAGATTCAAGATTACATCACATCCCTGTTTTCTAACAATCTAGTATTCCAACAGTACATGCATATTCACTCTATAACAGCTTTTAGTTCTGAGTTACCATAAGTTGCTGTTAAACTTACAGTCTCAATGTATAACGTATGGGTAATCACAGTTTGTCATATCAGTAAACACACATTCATAAAAATAGTGCAAGTCTTTCAGCCGTGATGCCATTTTTGTATAAGAACAAACAGCAGCATATTCTTTACACACGTTACAGAAACAAAATAATACACCATCTTTAAATTACATAAGAGTTGTGACCAAATAATCAATCTTACAATTGTAACCAGGCGCTACACACGTTTCCAGCTAACTTCAGTTTACTGCATGAACCGCACTAGCATGCGAACTCCTGTTCTCTTCATTTATGTTATTTGGAGCTGTTTTACCCAGCTGGAAAGAACAAAGGAACCACACGGTGCTTTGTGTGCACGCTGTTCTCGTCTTGCCTTTATTTGCTTCGCTTTTTCACTCTTACCAGAACCGTAGATTCCTTACTCCGCCTGCCGTCAAGCGCCACCTGCTGGGCAATAGCTGAAACAGCTTATTTTACCTCTTGTTTTGTTCTGAACTTGTGCTGAACGATCTCTAGAACACATGGCACTGAAAAAAATAATCTATCTACTCGAATTTTCCATTACAGAAATGATAAACAGCAGTAAAACTTACAACAATAATAAAATTACAACAATAATAAAATAACAAAAAAATATGTAGAATGCCTTTTATTTTTTTATGCTGCTACATATACCCCACATGACCACATACCAGTGAACACGACACATACATGACTGACCACAACATGTTTCCAGTTCTTAGTTTACAGCGTTCATGTTGGTTTCTCATGTAAACAGCAGCTTCTTAGTGCCACCTAGTGGTGCCACTTTGTACGCTTCATAAAAATCTAACCACATAATCTAATTATCATTAATGTTACTACAGCAAACACAAACGTTCCAAATTAATGTGTATGATTGGGGCTCATATTTACCATATTAGCTAAAGTTTGAGAAAATAGAAATACAAACCAGCTTCAAAAGAGAAACAACTACTGCTACTAACAATACTAGTAACATATAAAACTACTATTAAATATTATATAAATATTTGTATATAATATAAACATGTAAACATATGTAAATATACATCATATACTACAATAGTCAATAATAAACACATATTAAAATAAAATTAAGTTTAAAGCTGTGACAGGGACCACTCAGAAGAGAGGAGCTGGTGTTTTTATATCTTAAACAGTGTAAATGGTAGATATATGAAAGTCAGGAGACCCGCAGGAATGTGTAAAGATATAAAGTTCCAGTTTGGAATAATAAACTGCAGCAGGTTTATCAGCAGGTCGGATCTGTAATGAACTAGTCTGGTCTGACTCTCTCAGTCAGGGATTGGGGTGGAAAGAGTTCAAATCAATTGTCTGTTTAAACCGGCAGGTGGAGCTGGCTGATTACCTCATTACACTACACCGCTTTTAACGGAGTCAGAGCGGCAGAAGGGCGGTGTAACGGCGTTGTGAGGCAGTGTCTGAAACCCTGAAGTTGGTACTTTACAGCTCATTGTGAGTAAAACGCGTTTTCTCTGGGCGTTTATTTTGGACCGTTTGTCTTTCCGTAGTTATTTGATTGGCTGTGATGGAGGGGGCGGGATGTAGCCTGGTGGTGTGCTGATTAGCTGGTCAGCTCCGGTGTAAAGTCAGGGTCAGAATTGGTGCTGGTGTTTTGTGTTTGTAGCTTTAACTTCAGTTTTGAACTCGAAGGTAAGAGATTTATGTTCATATCTCAGACCTGTGAAACTTCAGTTTAGAAAATTCTGCATAATATTTAATTACACGAACATTTACTACATACAGGAAGTCTTTTACACCCGTAAGATCGCGACATTCAACTTTTTTTCAAATTTGTGAACATCATTTTACAAGCTGAAAATATGAATGAATCCAGAGTTCCTGCACCTCCAGAACTTCAGTCCGCTGAGATCATTGTGAGTGGTGTGGTGTTTATATTGGAGGTGTAGGATCTGGCTGTAGGTCTGAGATGATCCGCTGATTGAAGGTGTAATTACATCATGTCGTCGTACATACAGGCACAAACTCTTTCGACCAAAGTAAATGATCTCACTGCATCAGTTTGAGTGTGACGATGAGAGAATACTGTGGGGGTGTGACGGGTTACTTTATGGTGTTTTACAGGTAAATGCTGATAATGTGTATCAGTGATCCATATTGCTGTTCCAGTTATGAATCCAGAAGCATTATCAGGGCTGACCTCCTCCCACATTCGCTTATGGCTTTTGACTGTTTGAGGCTTGAGCACTGCCCACTCTCTCTACCAACAGTGGTCAGTGCCTGTGGGTCTGCTCCCTGTAACATCAGTGGTCAGTGCCTGTGGGTCTGTGTCTATGGCTTTATTGGCTCTTTGGTCCATAAAGTCATAGTTACAGGACCATCAGTGCCTGTGGGTTCTGACTGGGATTAGTCGTGCTGCTGGTAAGGTAGGCTTAGAGTTAAATGGACTTTGTCCTGGACTACAGGTTAGTTACTTGGATGTCTTACTAGCTTGTTGAACGTATATATACTTGACTGTCATTCTTAGTTTCAGGTGTGGTTTCAGGTTAGCCCAAGGTGTGACATGTAGGTGGTGGCTTAAATGGTCACTAGGCAGATATATTGATGAGGTGTTCGCTATCGACGTGGCCGGTGATCAGTGGACTCACCAACTTGTTCCATTTACCGTCAGCACAGACCGGTCTCCTCACCTTGGCTAAGTATCCTTTACTTGCGTCCCTCTATCACTACATTCCTGCACTTCCAGCATGTTTCACAATACCCATGGTGTCAGTCCACAGGGCTAGAAGACCCATCTTCATCACAGGAAACGCAATGGCAGCAATCTCCTCTATCCCCACACTTGTCACAATCTCAGACCAGGGTGGTAGGTGGACTCTGGAATTGCCAGTCCACAGGAATGTTTTCTCATCTGCTGATGTTCTTTTGAATACCATGCTGTAGTATCTTTATCATGGTCTCAGCTTCCTCTAGGTAACTTCATAAATGAGTTGGACAAAGTCTCTCCCCTGTTGGTGGAACCCTACTCATTCCCTCTGACTTGGCACAACCTGTGCTACATCTCTCCCTTGTCTCAGCTATCCTTACTACCCTCCCTCACACTGACTCTTTCCCCTCTCTGGATGCAGCTGTAGATGCTTTACTCTCATCTGCGATTAACCTTTTGTGTCCTCTCTCCTCCAGGTCACCAAGATTCTCTTCATCTGCCCCTCTGACTGGCAGAAAGGACAGACTGGCAGACATGGTTGGAGTCGAGCTGGAATTTCCTCCACCTCCTCAGAGCCTTTCTTAGCTCTGTCTGGTTGCCACATAGGACACCCAAGTTCTCTGCTGGAGTAACTGCTGCAGAAGTGTGTCTACAGAATGAAACTGGGAGCCTCAGCGTTGGACCCACACAAGCTCTCTAGTGTTTTCCACTTTTTTGCCTTACCCCAGAGGAGTTTGTCGCCACCTTTAAGGAGCAGGTTAATAATTTTTTTTTCCTCCCCTCTTCCTCCATTAATCTTCATCCTCCCAAAACAAATTGCCCAGTTTGCTTTTCTATTCTTTCTACAGAGGTTGTTCTACAGCTACTTGAATCCAGCAATCCAACCACCTGCCCACTGGATCCTATCCCATTCTCCAGTCTACTTTCATTGATCTGCTGCCTGTCATCACCATCATCATGAACAGTTCATTGTCAGGCCATGCTCCATTAACATTTAGGACTGCTAGAATAGTTCCCATGTCAGAGAAACCCACACTGTGCAGTTTAGCAGCTACTGACCAGTATCACTCTTTTCTCTCTAAGATTCTTGAACGTGCATGCAAGCTCTTCAGTATTTTCTTCTCTTTCCTCATCCCTCCGTCTACCCATCGCGCTCTTCCCCTACCCAGAGGATTTTATTGTCTTTGAGGAGCTTAATGAAATCTGCCAATCTTTCCCCCTCTGTCTGTTAGTCTTCAACCTCTAGCTACAGATTCCTTTACTTGCTTTTCTTTCCACAGATGATGTCCTACAGCTACTTGAATCCAGCACTTCAACCACCTGCACACTGGATCCCATCCCATCCACACTGCTCCAGTTTATCTTCATGGATCTGCTGCCCTTCATCACATTAATCATCAGGTCATGTTCCCTCAGCATTCACGACTGCCAGAGTGGTTCCTGTCCTGACAAGAGCCACGCTGAAAGAAGGTTAGAAGAAAGACACTTGCGCCATGTAACAGTGACCGTACTCGTACACTAAAACAGCTCGTAGTCTGTAATGTAAATCTACTGCTGGATGTTATCGATAACAGCACAGCCCGCCTTGTGTGTCCCCCTTGTCTGTGATGGCGCAGCGCTAGCACACCGTAGTGTTCGAGCCCCGCTGTGGGTTGCTTTTCTCACCTGTGGTCCAGTTGTCTGCTCCTCTACTGTCCTGCACTTGGGATTCCTCTGTCAGTGTCGGTGGCTCACTCTACGTACTCACATGTGGGAGGCCTGGGTTTAAACCCGCCTGGAGTGAGTCACTCGTTACAGTTTCTGAATAGAGTGAAGAATTAGCAGTATGGAATATGAGCATACCTGAACACATGATATAAAACTACACAGAACACTGACTTTGGTAAAGATTTCAGATTAAATAGACTTACTGTTTCACCATTCAGAGAGAACCATCTCCATCCTAAAGAAGACCTCCACAGGCTCAAAGCAGGAAATGGTGACAAAGATATTTAGAATGACCTTTGACCTTTCTTTAATTTCTTCATTCTTTTACAAGGTTGTTTTATGATTAAGGGCCTTATCCTGGGACTGCATAGATTACATAGTGTTTAGTCTTTAATATTTAATCCTCATTAACGAGTGTAAAACGTGTTGTTGTGTGTGGTGTGTTTTTTATTTTTTTATTTTATTTATTTATTTATTTTTTAAATGTCTCTCCGGTTTAAAATGCTGTGCTGCCTTCCTGGTTTAGGCTGGGCTTGAGTGACTGAATTAATTTGGTTTCCTGGTTTGTAGTGTTTCTGTTTTTGGGCGATAGATGGGGAGACATAGTGGTATGTGTCCTGCTTTAAAGGCAGACTGGAAATATGCTCCAGCTGTGATAGGAAAACCAGTCTGAAGAGACTGAAGCAGACAAAGTGCTCTAAAGCCTCAAATAAAAATTAAACCACATCATTTCATTCCACACAGTTTAGACCAGCGATATTGCTCTTCATACATGCAGCTGAACAGTAATGAGCTGGATTTTCTTGATTCAGATATTTACATTAATTTCACATGAATAAAATGTTACATCCACACAGCTGTGTTTTTATCTACTAATGTAATAATTTATATTCATGTAGAAATCTCGTATATAGTTACATTAAAGTTAGCTCAGTGTTTCAGAATGTAACTCCTCTCACTTCCCCAGAACCAGAATAAAAAGAATTACACTTAAAATACCTTTAAATACCATTAAACATTAAAATGATCCCAACTGATCAAAATAATTATATTTGTTACTTATTTATCCATACAGTTTTAGACCTGTACACTTCTCCAGCTGCTCTTCAACAGACAGACAGAATGAACACTTGACAGTGACTGACTCCAGAAACAGTGACGGGCGTCACTGACTGAGTCAAGCTTTATTTATATGCGTCTTTTACAATAGAGGTTGTTCCAGGGCAGCTTTACGGAGAATCCGGGTCCGAGCCCCCAGTGAGTGAGCCAATGGCGACAGTGACAAGGAAAAACATTCCTGCAGTCCTCTTCAGTGATCTGCATGTACCATCCACACCCCACCCACACCCATATATCGCTCTGCACTTTAAATCTAACCTATAGGTTAATATAAAAAAAAAAAATTATATATATATAAACCTACACATATAGATTCCCTTGTTCATCTTCTAATCCATAAATTGTCTTATCAGGAATATACATACATATATTCTATTCCCTGTATATACACTGCATCTCTTTGATCTTCCTCAGACTCATAACTTTATATTAAACTGTATATCTGGATATGAAGCTATTCTGGGGGTTAATATTGTGTATATTGTCTAATGTGTGTTTTTGTGTTTGTGCACTGTAGTGGACAGTAAATGTAAATGCACAAACACTGGATCTGAATCTGAAGTGGGGTTAACAGTGTTCAAGGTTCCTGGTATGTCAGTTCTATGTTCTGAACTCCTTATTCAGCTACAGAAATGTGAATACAGTTTTCTGCTTTATGGGGCCTTTCTGAAAATGGAGTGAAGAGGAATGGATGGTGTTTGGTCACAGTGTAATGGTAATGATGGTGTAATTGTGTGGAGCGTGTGTAGGGTAATGATTGTGTAACTGTGTAGAGCGTGTGTAGGGTAATGATTGTGTAACTGTGTGGTGGGCTTGCATGTCACAGCTACCAGGTGTCACGCAGTACAGAGTGCTGTTTGTTGCAGAGATGCGTGCAGACTGGAATGAGCATTTCTTCCTAAGTCCCCTGCTGCTGAAGGAGACGCACAGCTTCTGCTCGAGTGAATTTTGTTGAAATGCCCCAGAGTAAACAGCCCCACCATTAGAATGGCTTGTGCATGCTGTCCACAAAACTTGACACGGCGCTCTGACCTTGAAGATGCTCCAACTTCTTCTGATGCTGCCCGTTCCACAATGCACTGGGCATTAGGCCTCTTCAGGTGTCATTCCCTGGCCACCTCTGTAACTCATGGTACTCTGAGTCTACATGAGACGCACTGCCTTCTACCCAGGGTCCAGAAATTGCAGGCAAGCATCTTTGGTCATATAAACGGCAGAGCTTTTGGGTTCTTTGGATGCGTCGTTTCGTTCAACGAATTTGAGCTACCAGGTTAATTTGTGTATAGAAAGTCCTACAGGAATAGAGATTCATCTTCTGCTTCTAGATGTTGTCCATGTGTGTTGACGTCTGCACCTGGTTCTCCAGCTGATGTCATGGATATGGAGAACTGTATGCAGTGGTGGTTAGCCTCCTAGCGTGTGGGTGCCTTTTTCTATGGCTCTGGGTGAATCTGTAATGTGTTCTGTGGTTTTGCGTTTGGACAGAAACTGTTTTGGCAATGCAAACCTTACCTCATACATCCTGGGCCCTGCATTTCTCGAAAGCATAGTTAAGCAATGGTTATGCATAGTTATGGTAGATGTTCAATGGCACAATATTAAGCTTTAATATAATACCAGAGATGAAACGATCATAATAGCAAGTTCTCTGTTTCACCAGCCATACGATTTACGGTACCTATGAACGTCGCACAAGTGCTGATCTCTGCATTCTCTTCATCATCCTATCATCTATAATCCAGATTTTCATTGATGCTGTTTTTCTCCAAAACCGTGTTGGCTGAATCAATATGACTCGGACTGTAGTTGGCTGGACACTGGAACATCAACCCAAAGCAAATTAAAGTTGTTAGTCACAGTTTATGATCTGCTTCAACCGGCAAAAAGTGAGATCACGCAGCATGGCTGTCGGGGTTGTGATCTCCGGTTTCCTGGAGACTACTATAAATACATTTCTCTGTCTCTCCAGATCTCCGCCACGAGTGAGCATCTCGGTAAGTCTGGCTGGAGTGTGCCAAAGTCAGATCCAAATGTGTGAGATTCAGGGGTCCACATTAACAGTTCCTTGAAGCATAGCAGCTTGTTGGAAAGGGCCCTTCATGCTTAGAATTTGTAAAATTTGAATCATCAGGGATTAGTGTATATCATGATGGGTCTTTTAGTGGTGGTGGGGCCCAGCATCATCCACTATGTGCTCTTCAAACACCACTGTGTTGTGGGAGTCCACCACTGTCTTGGGTGGTCTGTCAGACTTGAAACCATCACCCATTCTCAGACAGGAATGCAGAGTGTCGGATCTTACAGGTGATCTGTACATCTCCTGCTGCTCCTCTCGGATGCTGTATGTGTGAATGAGCAGCATGTGCTCTAGCGGTCACATAACCGTGTCTCTCGAGCCCAGCAGAACAACTGAGCTGGAATGAGTTCCTGAAACAGACATCTTCTGGGTTTGAATGGTCAGGATACAGATTCACAGCTGTAGAATGAAACTCAGTTACACCTATAACGATAACCGTAACTAGGGTGGCCACCTTTCAGAAATGAAAATAAGGGATGCCTACCACGGCGACCGTGACCTCAATCCAACAAGTTAAAATATCTACCTCTTAATCCTCCTAATCAGTCTCTCTCTCTCTCTCTCTCTCTCTCTCTCTCTCTCTCTCTCCTTCTTTCTCCTTCTTTCTCTCTCTCCTTCTTTCTCTTTCTTTCTCTTGCGCTCTTTCTCTTTCTTTCTTTCTTTCTCTCTCTCTTTCTTTCTCTCGTGCTCTTTCTCTTTCTTTCTTTCTCTCTTTCTCTCCTCTTCTTAGTTAAGCACTAGAATTTCTCTGGAGCGATCACATCAGAACCCCCAGACACCTGAGCATCAGCGCCACAGTGGGTCTCCTGCCCTGTTTCATCGCCCGGCATGACCATAACCCTTACACTGACCAGCGTCTGGCTCTGATCATGAACTCTATCTATGGGTCGGCTCCATCTTACAGTTACTCCCTCCTGGACTAATCAGACTGGATCTAATCAGACTGGATCCAATAGATGTACTCCTCTTGGTAGTTCTGTCTTTCTCGTCTCATCCGGGTTCGACCTGAGGAGGTTGGGTTCCGCCCTTGAGCCTGGTTCCTCTCGAGGTTTCTTCCTTCTCACGGGGGTTTTTCCTCGCCACTGTTGCCTCTGGCTTGCTCAAGGGGGGCTTGGACCCGGTTTTTCCCCACCCACACCCTCAAAATGTCTGTACATTAACTTTGTGTTGTTTTTTTTTCTTTCCTTCTCTTTTATATAACAAACTGGTTTTCTGTGAAGCTGATTTGAGACAACATTGGTTGTAAAAAGCGCTATACAAATAAACATTGATTGATTGATTGATTGATTGATTGATTGATTGATAACTATACGGACTCTCTGGGGACATTTTTACTTGAAGAGGAAAATACAGAACAAACCCACTTGTCCACTTCTCTGCTTATTCAGTCCCTCAGCGGTCCTGGGTTCATCAGAAACTGTTCGTTCTATTAACGAGGGTACTCCTGTACTTCTGCAAGTGCTGTCGCATTTGAGGAAGGGGTGGAGGTTCAGGTGTAGTAGACATTTTTAAAAGGCCCTGGTGTTGTGAGGCACCGCCGGTGGGTGGTGTCTGTTTCTGTCTATGTCTCTAGGCAACCGTGACACCACCACACACTCTTCAGTCAGGTTGGGCATCCTCTATAACATAAATATAATCCTCTGTAAGAACATAAACAAGAACTCGCATTAGAACCTAAATGAGAACCTGTGTAGGAGCGTATGTTAGGACCTGTATTAGAACATAGAGGAACCTGTGTAACAACATAAATGGGAAGCTGCATTAGAACATCTGTAGTGGCTGTTATCAAGAACATGTGATCATGCAGTAAAGGGAAGGAAACTTGTGTAAGGGTCAGTAAACCACTGACCACTCATCCCACCCTGAAGAGCTAATACGAAGAACAGCTTACACACGACTCGGTGTCTCAGTCACAGGTGTTTCAGTTTCCACAGTAAGGAATTCAAACAGAGTGTGGTTGGATTCATGTGTTGAACTACACAGAGACATTCCTGTGTGTGTGTTACAGTGGAGGCGGAATCATGAGCTCTGGAAGTGGACTGTTCTCGCTCTTCATCCTGCTGTGTGTGTCAGGTAGGGTTATTCTGACTGGGTTTCTGTGTTTAGACTAAAGCAGTAACTCACCACCTTTACTACTAACACACACTGAACACAGTCGGGGTTTTCAGGGCAGTAAAACAGCAGCCTGGGATTCAGTTAAATGTGCAGTTTAAGGGTGAACAGCAGAGTAAAGCTCTTTCTCAGAGACGTCCAAACTCGTTTCTGCTAATGTGTTTTAAGTATGGCCTGAATTCCTGAACCAATACAGTTTCACAAAATATGATATCAGGATATTTAATATATTCAGTATTTTCTTACACCCCTGTGCAAACCGTCATACGTCGCCATAAATTTGTGTAAAGAAACCATGCCTCATTAACCCCTTAATGCAGGAGTAAGATACAGACTGGGACCTTTATTAGGTATAACGTCCTTCTATCTACATTCATGGTCCATTTTATCAGAGACACTTACCATATAGGAGCACCATGTAGTTCTACACTTACTGGGGTTTCAGTCCATTGTGCTGTTTTAAAGACTGGTTGGGTGGCTGTCTGAGTGTCATGCTTCTCTACACCATCATCTGCAACAAGTGCTTGGGAGCCCTCTCGGCTGGGAATTCCTACTAGGACAATCAGGATGGTGATGGATCAGTATGGCTGCTCGCATTCTGAGCATTAATAACTAACGACTTCTCTACTATTGTATGATTTTTACTTAGATCAGTCAACATACAGGCTCACACCTATGGACTTTATAACATTAACCTTAACATTAGCCATGCAGCAAAGCCATAATCCGTTCTCGCTTACATTAACGTCAGCTGAACACTTTTTCATAGAAGTGTTAATGTGTTTCCTGCTTTGTATCTTGAACACATGGAGGTCGACAGTGATATATTTCTGAGCTTTGTCTTTCTCCTTTCAAAGCTGAACACAGCTTTCGAACCAACTGACTCGCGTGTTAGATTAAAGCCTAGACTAAGCTGATGGGGCTTTATTGTAGTTAATTATTTGATACTGGTTTGATCCTGATGTAGAGAGTGGGATGAGCAAGAAAGGGAGAGTCTGTGAACTATTTTGGGCTGACCATGCTGGTCAGAGCTGGAGAGGAAGTGAAACTTATTTACTAGCATATTGGCATAAAGAGCAAATCTGCAACTACGGTCACTTTTGGGAATAGCGGTATCCTCAAACCCATCACTATGTAAACCAGATCCAAACAGGAATACCTAGTTAATACTGGTCTTACAAACAGTTTAATACACCTCTATTCCAGGGTGTCTGAGTGAGAGTGTCGGTGTGTCCTGCAGTCCTCAGACTGTCTGTGCTCTACGGGGGTCAGAGGTGGAGCTGAGATGTTCTTACCCAGCAAACATCAAAACAGTCTTCTGGTTCAGCTACAACCAGAAAGCTAGATGGAGGAACGAGGAGCATCCAGAGGATTTAGCTTTAGACTCAGACTACACAGGACGCGTGAACACTGAGAGCAGAAACTCCAACTCAGCTCTTACAATCAGAGATCTGAGAGAGACAGACTCGGGAGAATACTACCTCTTGTTCATCACAGAACGAGGACAGAACTACTTCGGTCCTGCAGTGACCGTAACGGTCACAGGTAATAGAATACTACTGTTCTAACACTCAGTAATGTTCAGTACATCTACAGTGTTGCAGTGAACTCTGTCTTCATTCAGGTCTGCAGCTGGAGATGACCCACAGTGGACAGCAAGTGAATCTCACCTGTAGCACTTCCTGCAGTCTGACCACTAAACCTGAGTATTACTACTGGTACAAGAATGAACAATATGAAAGCAGATTCACATCTTACGGTAAACCTCAGCCTCTGGTTTTATCCAGAGACGATGCTGGCAGTTACTCCTGCTCTGTTAACAGCCGTGAACATCTCCAGTCCCCTACCGTGGGTGAGTGAAGTGCAGCTCAGTACAGAGATCCCCCTCCACTGATTATTCATACACTAGTCACATATAACAGCAGTGGTCCGTGTCTGTTACAGGTGTGTTTATCGAGGACTCTAAGATGGATGTGAGCTACACAGAAAGGCAGATCTCTGCTGTGGAGGGTTTATCAGTGGAGTTCCCCTGCACTTACTCATATCCCAAATCTGAGAGGGTTAATAAAGCTTTCTGGAGTTACTTTCAGCCTGAAGTGGAATCAGAGGATCTGAGTGTGGACGGGCAGTTTGCTGGTCGAGTGGAGTTTATTGGAGATAAAGAGAGAACCTGCACTCTGAGAATGAGAGATGTGAGAGAGAGAGACTCTGGAGAATATCGATTTCAGTTCAGCACTCAGTCTGGAGTGACCGTTTCTCGTTTACCCGGAGTCACTCTGAGAGTTACAGGTAACTGAGCACACCTCAGGCTGAACTGTCTCTTAGTCTTTGATCTCCATGGTGTGTACTGTAATGTTCAGGTTCTGTAATGAGGATCTCAGACACGGACAGAAATACTGTAGAAATGTTTTAGACTGTTTTGATGTTTTTGGTTGTTTGAGTTTACCGTTATTCTGCGGTGGAATAATCACTAAACATGTTCATGACATCTCAACCAGGGAAACCATCTTACATCTAGTCAATATATCTACTGGTTCTGATTCTGGGATGTCTGGATGTTTATTTGGTGAGCCTTTAAAATGAGTGTTTATAACTAATATGAAGTAAAGCATTTATTAATATTAACAACATGAGGTACTACATTAATACTGGTTAGTAAACAATTAACAGCTGCATTAAGTCCTCAGTAAGACAAGGCTAGTGTTCAGTGTAGATCAGGTGTAATAAGCACTGAGTAGCTTACAGAAGTACAGTGAAACTTCTCAGTCCATCCAGCGTCTATCAGCAAAGTACCTGAGGACTGTACGTCTCTATTCTTCTCTTTTTAGACACTCTGAACATTGTCCTCGTTGTTGGATATCGTGACTAGATTTAAGATCTCACTTATCATAACATGATTTTACTGTCTGGTGCTGAAACAGAGAACAAACGGTTTACATGCTGTAATGTATGTGGTTTATTGTGGAGGTGCTGAAGGTTTAGAGAAGAGCTCAGTGTTAAAGCTGGTCACGGTGGGAGTGGTGGTCTTTCTGGCTCTGGTACTCATCACAGCAGCTCTGTGTGTGTGGTAAGTGTTCAGTGAAGATGTTTAATAAGATTTGAACATGAGTTTCACATGAACACGGATTTGTGTCCGTTTGCTCGAAGTTCTTGTTGTTTGTCTTTCAGGAGGAGAAAGTCCAGCTCAGCAAAACACCACAGGAGCTCTGAGGAGAGCGGACAGGTCAGTATTTCAGAGAGGACTGAATGAAACTCATGAATTCATGTTTCATATGTCCCATGCTGGAGTCTCTCTCTCTCTCTCTTACTCAGGGTGCTGCTGCTGCTGTGAATGAGAACGTCTCAGCATTGTCCATGACCTCTGACCCCTCACAGAAAGCAGCATTAGCTGATAAGGATGATGTTCAGTACAGCAGTGTCCACTTCTTACACCACACAAACACCACACCTGCTTTAAACTCCACAGAGGGAGACGGTGTTCAGTACGCTACTGTGAACCTCAGCCGTCACACTGCTGCCCTCCAGTGAGAAGATCATTCCATCTGGACTTACTCTAAAGAGCTTCAGTAGTGAGGCGGTGTGAAATAGTGGTGAGGTAGTGTGGAATAGTGGTGGGGTGGTGTGGAATAGTGGTGAGGTAGTGTGGAATAGTGGTGGGGTGGTGTGGAATAGTGGTGAGGTAGTGTGGAATAGTGGTGGGGTAGTGTGGAATAGTGGTGAGGTAGTGTGGAATAGTGGTGGGGTGGTGTGGAATAGTGGTGAGGTAGTGTGGAATAGTGGTGAGGTGGTGTGGAATAGTGGGGCGGTGTGAAATAGTGGTGGGGTGGTGTGGAATAGTGGTGAGGTAGTGTGGAATAGTGGTGGGGTGGTGTGGAATAGTGGTGGGGTGGTGTGGAATAGTGGTAAGGTAGTGTGGAATAGTGGTGAGGTAGTGTGGAATTGGGGTGGTGTGGGGTGGTGTGAAATATGTAGTGTGGAATGGGGTGGTGAAATAGTGGTATGGTGGAATAGTGGTGGGGTGGTGTGGAAGGTAGTGTGGTGGGGGTGTGGAATAGTGGTGTGGGGTGAAAGGTTTGGTGACTGTAGGTATTGTGGAATAGTGGTTTGGTCTGGAACAGGTGATAGTGTGGTATATAGTGAACTATTCTGTGGAATAGTGGACTGAGTGTGGACTTAAACACACAAAAAAACAAACTCACAAAACTTTTTATAAAAAAAATATGGGTTTTTTAAGGTTTCCAAAAAAAAAACAATATGCAGAAAAGTAACTGATGGAAGAAAAAATGTTTACATTAACCCAGAGGAGTAAACATGAATGATAAATTGAATAAACAGAATTAAAAATAATAATGTATATTATGTTAATATTGTGTACATTATTATTATGTCACAGTGTTGGAACTCTGTCCAGCTCATACATGAGGGTGCCTTTGTGAGAAACCACAGTCAAAGACGGTCTGATCATTTCAGTCCTGTACAGAGACACGCCCACATGACTCTCCAGGTAGAGAGAGCATTAGCAGGAGAAGGAGGATCATAAAGTCAGATCCCACAAAATCTCTCAGGCTGATTAACGTTAAATCAAATTCATAACCACATATCACACAAACATCCAGGTTTATAGAAAATGCACCTCAGTAAACCTCATATATAACAGTTTTATTACTGAGTATGTGTGTAGAATATCATTACAGGCGTCCCTGAGAAACAAATCCAGTCCTAGACTAATTAGACTGTAACTGAGTGGGTTAGTACAATGAGGGTTTCTCTAAGTTTTCATAATCTGCTGATGAAGCTCTTCTCTACTGAACGTCCTGCAGCTCACTCTGTGAGGCTTTCACACCCTGAGAAATACACACCAGACCAAACCATTATAACACAGACACACACACACACACACACACACACACACACTCACACAGTCACATACACACACTCACATACACACACTCACACAGTCACACACACACACAGACACAGACATGCACACACAGACAGACACGCACACACAAACACACACACAAACACACACACAACCACGCACACACACAGACACAGACACGCACACACAGACAGACACAAACACACAGACACACACAAACACACACACATACACACACACACTAACACAAACATATACACACACGCACACAAACACGCACACACACACATACACACACACACATGCTCACTCAAACACACATGCTCACTCACACACACACGCACACACACACATTTACACAATCAGAGTGGGTGCTGCAGACTTGCTGTCAGAGTGTCATAATCAGAGCACATGGTTTGTGGGTTTAAGGCTGTGTATGTGTCACTGGGAGAGCCTGTAAGATGCTGGAAAATAAAAGAACATAATTAATACACTGACCAGGAGAACATACACACACACACACATACACACACTCATACACACACACACACAGACTCTCATACAC
>JAMWET010000900.1:30000-32236 GCA_024036415.1 Prochilodus magdalenae
ATTTGCTGTAACTCATCAGCAGTTAATCTGATCAGCTAAAAACTGCATAGACATGTATACCTTGAGATGTGAAAATTGTGGTCTGGATCGGCCTTAAGGGAGGGCTACAGTGCTAATAAACCTGAAAGATCAGGAAAAGTTCTATTGCCTTGATATTATAAAGTTTACAGATGAATACTTGTTCTCATTTGATTCAGTTCTCTAACCTGAATAACTTTGTGAACTTCGTGTCAGAGACTGCACTCCTTGTTTGGTATGGTGCCTTTAATCCTTTTAAAGACTGCAGCCTATATACAGGCTAGGTCAAAAGGTCAATCTGAACAAAACTCAGCATACAGCTTTGTTAAAGGGCCCTGATCATTAATTATACCATATGGTGACCTTTTCACAAATCCGGACTCACTTTTACTGAGCTCCAAAAAGGTCCATTGTGCCTCATTATGGCATGCATATCAAAGGGGTAAACCTTGAAACCCAAACAACTTTCCAAATTGTATATCTGTGTCCCCCAGGGGCCCTAGCCAAGATAGCAGTGTTGAGCTAACTTGCAAAGACAGCTTGGACCCCGGGAATTACCATTTGCAACTATATTATTATTATAGTTGTTATTGTTGTTGTTGTTATTGTACTTAGGTGTCATTATATGTATCTATGCTAAGCCTTGACCATTTTAACAGATCACATTAGCAAGGCTCTGTGCAATCCTGCAGTGGCCCTTTAGAGGTCGAGGAACTCAAAGCTGAATAGTTTAGGATGAGTCTATGATAAGTGAGATATGTGTGTCTTACAGGATTTGCAGTCGCCACTGAGTGTTTGATCAGGAGAGCGGAGCTCCTCATGTCCTCTCACAGCACAGAAGTAGCTGTCTGCATCTTCACTGCACTTCAGGTCCAGCTTGTTGTCTCTGGTAGATCTGTTAGTTACAGGCTGTCCATCCTTGTACCAGAGGTAAGTGGGGTTGTTAGACAGGGTGCAGGTGCTGCTGCATATCAGTGTTACTGTCTCTCCATCTGATGGAATCACTCTGACCTGCAGATCTGAACAGGCAGAAACGAATAAAGAACATCTGTTAGGCTTTTAGTAAATCCACACAAAGAGCTCCATCAAAAAAGCTTCAGCACAGTTACCTGTAACATTCAGAATGACTCCAGGTTTACCAGAGAATCTCTCTGTTTCAGTTTCAGTGATGATTCTGAAGAAATACTCTCTAGAGTCCGTCTTTCTCACGTCTCTCATTCTCAGAGTGCAGGTTCTCTCTTTATCTCCAATAAACTCCACCCGACCAGCAAACTGCCCGGCCCCACTCAGATCCTCTGGGTCCTTTCCTTGCTGACGGTAATACCAGAATACACTTCTGACCTCTAGATTACCGGGGTGTGTGTAAGCGCAGGGAAACTCCACAGAGGAACCCTCCAAAACACAAACTCTTCTGTCTGCATAGGTCACATTCCAACAGATACTCCCAGAAACACCTGAAATAGGAACAGGACATTAAAAAAGGTTGTTTAAATCCATATGGTTTTCATTTTTACAGATGTTTTTAGAGGCCTCAGTAGCTCCAACAGGTTTTTTCTTTTTTTTTGGTAATCGTTTGGGTAAATTTGGTAAATGTTTTTATATTGTCAGGGACAAAGAACTGGGCTTGATGCACACAGAGCTAAAAGCCAAAGGAGGTTTATTTGACAAGGCGATAGTCAAGCACAGCAGTAAAATCCCAGGGAATCATAACAGAAGGGGTAATGCAGGGTTGTGAGGCAGTGAGACAGACGGAGGTCGAAGACCAGGAAAGCAAAATAATCAGGCACCAGATTAAAAGGGAATGAGCAAAAGAGAGCAAGTCAAAGATAGAGGAGGTCAGAACCAGACATATGAACAAAAGGCAAAGGATAAACGCGTGTTTGGGGGGGGTGAAATGAGTGGCAGGTGGAACAAATCAATACTCAGGTGCTAGACCACGAGTGATTGATTGACTGGGAACATGTGAGTGTCCATGAGTCCAAGTTTCTACTTTATATATATACAAAATATATAACAAAAACACTGGCTAACACTTAGCATGTAATATCAGCATTGGCTTATTTAATGGGTAGCTAATAGGCTACCAACAATACGAGAACATCATAGTCTAACCTATAGAACACATAATTGAAGCTTTATTCACCTATACAGGTGGAATGGATGACTCACGTAGGTCAGACAGGAACTTCATAATTAACTAGCATTTAGAGAGCTGACC
>JAMWET010000901.1:12500-15000 GCA_024036415.1 Prochilodus magdalenae
TACATATATATATATACCTCACAACCTCACAACACTGCCAATACAATATGCATATATATATATATATATATATATACATTTTAACAGCATAACTTTATTGGCAGTGTTGGGGTTGTGAGGTACAAAGTAGCATGTACATACACATAACATTACTACACCAAAGTGGTGTGACGTGTTGCGGTTTAAATTCTCAGTTGCATTACAGTGAGCGACTGTATAAGAACTCTGCTAATCTCTCTTAACTGTGTCTCTAGGAGAAAAACATTCAGCAACATCAGATCCATTCAAAGGTGCCACTTCCCCTACACAGACTCCCTGTGCCTCTCCGGGATCCTGTCAGTTGCGGATGCATGTGTGACCTGCAATGTCCGACAAAGCAACTGAATCATCTCTGCATGCTAATATGAAACTGATAAACACAACTGAGGGATTTGCATGTTTGCATCTAGTCAGCCTTCTCCCTATTCACACTGCAGTTATAAGGAGTGTTCCATTAGGTTCAGTACACAGAGCAGCCAATCAGAATACAGCTCATCTACATATATCAGTTTTAAAAGTACGAACTGGGGAAAAATAGGATTCTTCTGGTGCATAAATCTACACAGATATTAGCAGAGGAATATTGCTCATTTGTTTTTCAGTGCAGCGTTTCATGGATGTGCATATGCTCAGTTCAGTGAACTCTATTGATGCTGCAAATCAGCCCTAACAGTGGATTTACAAACCCTGTTTTCCAGACTGGCCTTAAGCCCAGCCTTAAGCCAGGCCCTAAAAAGGCCTTCCAGTGACGGATGAGGGGCACAAAGGAGCTATTCTGATGCACTTCCTAATCTGCGACTCAGAAACGTGTATCCACTGTATGTAGCTGAACCCGTCTGAGCGACCGGACTGCCTCTCCACCGGCCAGCTCAATTACCAGAAGAAGTTTCAGCTTTAAGCTGATTCTGTGTGTGATCAGTCTGCCGGCCTGGCTCAGCGGCTGGACTAAAGGTCTCAGCAGAATATGGAGTGTTATGGAGTGTTATGGTCCAGTCTGAGCGGCTGTAGAGCACATAGGCCCAACGAAGCGCGTGCTGCCCTGGGATAGCCGCAGCAGCAGTAAAGCTGCAGAGCGAGCCGGAGCATCGATATCAAACCCAGCAGGCTGGAGACCAATCCCTGCAGCTCAGCCGAAGAGCGGCGACGAGCTCAAGCCCAGGCACAACCCGAAGGACCGCTCAAACTGCACAAACGGAATAAACAGGCCAACTACTGGCCTGCACACAGCTGCACACAGCTGCACACACAAAGGAAGGTCCTGGGCTGTTGTACACCTCTATGAGGCACATAGGAGAGCTTTAGAACCTGGTCCGGCAGAGCCATGTCTGCTGGGTCCCTGAGGTCAAGGTCAGGTAGGGTTATAATGTACAGGCCCATCTATCTATCTATCTATCTATCTATCTATCTATCTATCTATCTATCTATCCATCCATCCATATATCTATCTATCTATCTATCTATCTGTCTATCTGTCTGTCTGTCTGTCTGTCTATCTATCTATCTATCTATCTATCTATCTATCTATCTATCTATCTATCTATCTATCTATCTATCTATCTATCTGTCTCTCTGTCTGTCTATCTGTCTCTCTGTCTGTCTATCTATCTATCTGTCTGTCTGTCTATATCTATCTATCTATCTATCTATCTATCTGTCTCTCTGTCTGTCTATCTGTCTGTCTGTCTGTCTGTCTGTCTGTCTATCTATCTGTCTGTCTGTCTGTCTGTCTGTCTGTCTGTCTGTCTGTCTATCTGTCTATCTATCTATTTTTCTGTCTGTCTGTCTGTCTGTCTGTCTATCTATCTATCTGTCTATCTGTCTATCTATCTATCTATCTATCTATCTATCTATCTATCTATCTATCTATCTATCTATCTATCTATCTATCTATCTGTCTGTCTGTCTGTCTGTCTGTCTGTCTGTCTGCCTGTCTATCTATCTATCTGTCTGTCTGTCTGTCTGTCTATCTATCTATCTATCTATCTATCTGTCTGTCTGTCTGTCTGTCTGTCTCTCCAGGCCTTTTTTGCCATAAAACTATCCAGTGAAAGCCCCTCTACACCAACCCCCCCACACCTCGTGACCCAGCACGTAATGAGTGCCACCTGGTGGCGCTGCACTTCTCTAATGATTCACCCCCCACTCTCCTGCACTGCACCGCACCGCACGCATAGACCTCGCTCTCCCCGCCGGTCGTCTCTGTTTACTATCTGTCCTCCAGCGCGGAAAATCCACCCCCGGTGCTCCGCCGGGACTCCGCCAGTATAGCGGGCTCATATTATAATGGCAACAGCGACATCTGCCGGCCACCCACAGTACTGCGTGAGAGGAGTAGACTCGCCTGTTATTGAGGCTCGCTACGGTTCGATACGACCTTTAAGACCACGAGTCGATATTTCAGTAGACACTATGATGTCACACAGTGAGATTTGTTATTGCAAGGTTCAGTATTTGCCCAAAT
>JAMWET010000901.1:22500-30000 GCA_024036415.1 Prochilodus magdalenae
CTTTCATTCATTTGTTCATTCGTCTGTTCATTCATTCATTTGTTCATTCATTTGTTCATTCAATCATTCATGCATTTATTCGTTCGTTCGTTCGTTCTTTCATTCATGTGTTCATTCGTTCGTTCATTCATTCATTTGTTCATTCATTTGTTCATTCATTCGTTCATTTATTCATGCATTCATTCATTTGTTCGTTCATTCATTCATTCGTGCATTCATTCGTTCATCCATTCGTTCGTTCGTTCGTTCATTCATTCGTTTGTTTGTTTGTTTGTTCATTCATTCATTTGTTCATTCATTCATTCATTCATTCGTGCATTCATTCATTCATCCATTCGTTCGTTCGTTCATTCATTCGTTTGTTTGTCCATTCATTCAATTGTTCATTCGTTCATTCATTATCTGAACCACCATGGGTTGCGCCTGTGCCAAAGCCCACTGGGCAGAAGGCGGGAAATATAGTAATAATAATAATATAGTTTAACTGAAATGAGTTTAATTCGCATTACTGTATTACATCTTAGTTTATAACTCAGATGGGCTTCTATCAGTTCATATCAGCTCAGTAAAAGCCCCTCTCGAGAAAAGGGATAGGCAATAACAGGCCATTTTAGAAGCGAGGTAGGTCCATAAATGGTTACAAGCTTTTTGTGCAGGTGCAGGGCCTTTATTAGGACTAAATACTGAACACAGGTGGAAAGGGATTTGAAGGTGAGGACCCTGACAGGCAGAGGCGGACACTGCAGTGCTAAAAATAATTAGAATATAAAAATATATAACAGCCAAGAAAAGCCTCATGACTCAGGCGTGCCAACTGTGCTTTAGTAAACATAAACACACGACAACTTAGTACATAAATAATGAATCTGAGAGTCGCACGCTCTGATGACTCATCTCTTCTCGTATTTTTAGACATGGCTTTATTTTATTATTTTATTCTTCGTTTAAGAAGAAATTCCCATAGGCACATTCCCAAACCTTGCGGAAAGCCTTCCCAGAGGAGCTGGAGCTGTTGTAGCTGTACAGGGTGGGCCGACATCAGATTTGAACCCTATAGATTAAGAATGGGGTGTCACTCAAGGTGTGAAGGCAGACGAGCGAGTACTTTGGGCAGTACAGTGTATATAAGAGTTCTAGACCTTTTTCCCGGAACGTTTAAGGAAGGAACCTTTCAGGAACGCTTTGTAAAGTACATGTGCTGATCGTTTAATTGATTCACTGGGAAAAAAAAAAACGGTCTGTTTTCATATTAAAGAAAAAAATAAAATATGTAATTTAATAGCTTTTAATTTGATGCTGTTCTCATAATTACTAAGCAGCACAGAGACGGGATGTAACTTCCAGCTGTACAGTGTCTCCCGCTCTCAGGCTGTACGTGTGGGTGTGTGTGCGGGGTCCGGTTGATGTGCTGTTGGTGGTGTTAGTTCACAGAGACTGTTAGTGCTTTGACAGTGCCGTGTGTGCTAGCAGTATGACACCACCCTGAGAGCAGTGCCTGGGGGATAAATGCCCTAAAGGTGTAGAATAAGCATTCGCCGCCAACCCCACCCCCTGCCACCCCCCCCAAAACCTTAACATTTATAGACACTAAACATGAGCCCCCCTGTTAAATGGCCATTGTGATAGCGACCTCAGTCAAATCCGGCTCTATTTATCCAGTCAGCGCGTCGTACACCTGTGAAGCAGCTGGAGGCGACGGACTCCAATACATGACATCCAGCCTTCACTGTAAACGCATGTCGAGACTTCACACACGTCATTTCAGACTAAAGAACCACCATATAGCCATGAACACAGACAGCAGGAGCTACTCTGATCTTAGCTATGATGTTCAGGTTTGTAATATTTGTAATATTATGTTTGTTTATAATGTCATTTCATATTTTGCTCAATATTTGTAACATTAAACCAGATTAAAAAATAAATAAATAAATAAATATATATATATATGGCAAAAATGTAAATATATATATATATATATATATAATATATAAAATATTTAATTAAATTATTATTTTTTTTATTAAATATTATATATTTTATATATAATTCAATAATATATTATATATATATATATATAGATAGATAGATAGATAGATAGATAGATAGATAGATATATATAGATATATATATTTTTTTATTTATTTTTTTTTTTACGTTTTTGGCAAATCCCCACAAATACCCATTTTTTTCTAAAGCCAGTTCAGGGGAATAGCTTTGGTTTTAATTGTAGGTCTTTTTGTAATTACTGATCCCAATACTTGCCATATTTATGTTCCCCCTCCTTAGCCATACTAGTTCAGGTTGAATAAATTTTTTTTTTAAATCCTGTTCAGAGGTGCCACACTGGGTTTCCCCTGGGCCACATCTCTGCAGAGATTAGTGTTTTCCCTCTTCTATTACAGGTTAATGGAAGTCTTGCTACCTTGCTGATGAGTCCAGTCAGGTGTGTACAATAAGGGAGATGTTCCTAGTTTTTTCTAGTCTTTGTGTTTAAATGTATTAAAGTCACTGTAAATGTAAAGTAACTTACTGGAAACTGTTAAAGAAGGTTGCCAGGTAGTTTCTGTTAATACTTTTTACAGAAGACTCCTACTGTTCAGGGCAAGTTTGGGTCATGACATATGACACTGCATTTAAGGTAGTACAAAATTGTCTGGGTTATTATTTAGCACACTGGATGGCTTATAGTATTAAACAGAACTATTATACTGTCTGAAAAGCCCTGTTTGGTTCATTGGATGGCTAATATTAGTGCACTGTATAAATCACCTTACTCAGCCCATTGGATGCCAATAACAATATTCTGTTTCATAGAACTTCATCATACGGCTAATACTATTATACTGCACTATACTGGAACACCTTAGTTAGCTCATCAGACAGCTAATACTATCATACTGCACTATACTGGAACACCTTAGTTAGCTCATCATACGGCTAATACTATTATACTGCACTATACTGGAACACCTTAGTTAGCTCATCAGACAGCTAATACTATTATACTGCACTATACTGGAACACCTTAGTTAACTCATAAGAGGGCTAATACTATCATACTGCACTATACTGGAACACCTTAGTTAGCTCATCATACGGCTAATACTACTATACCTCACTATACTGGAACACCTTAGTCAGCTCATCATACGGCTAATACTGTTATACTCCATTATACCAGAACACCTTAGTTAGCTGATCGGACGGCTAATACTACTATACTGCACTGTACTGGAACACCTTAGTTAGCTCATCGGACGGCTAATACTACTATACTGCCTCAAACACCCTAGTTAGTCTCCAAAGCTATGACGCTGTCTCAGACTCATCTTATTTAGCTGATTGGACAGCTATTATAAGGTATCAAAGACCTTTGGATACCTTATAATACCTCATTGGATGGTCAGTAACGTTTATTTTATAGAACTCAATTAGCCCATTAAATGACTCAGCCTCATATACTGCCTCAAATGCTTTATGCCTAATTGATCTAGCACCTTAGCTGGCCAATACTATTCCCCAAATCAGGCGCCTGGCTGAGCCTATTAAATCACCAATATTACTGGTTCCATAGACCTTCATTAGCCCATTGGCCGGCTAATACGGTTATACAGTCTTAAATGTCTTACCTGGCTAATTGGATGGGTTATTTTATAACACTGTATTGAATGACCAATGAGATTACACCGTTCTAAAGACCTTATTAGCAGAACTGGATGACCAATATAACAACAAAAACTATAAATTAAAATATACGGTGTGCCACAGCCTACCAGCACCTCAGTAGACTGTCCATTTTGCATAACGGACTACCAACAAGACATGCTTCGGTGGACCCAGCCTTCTCCAGTGCAGTCAGTCAAGGAACCCAATTGGACACCCCTACTCCAGGCACTGTTTGGTTGTGATGCTTCCTCCATTTCTTGATTTTCGGTCCGTACGGTCTTTCTGGGCCTTTTCCTGTTCTTTTTCCGTCGCTTTGTTCCTGTTTGACTCTATTCGCATTCAGACTGAGGAACCTCAGAGACACAGTTATTTTAAACCTGAACCCTCCGCCGGTGCACGCAGGCAGACACCACACCGCTAATTGGGTGGCCTGTTAAGGTCATATTGTGCACCTGAGCGAATTAAGGTTTGTTGGAGTGAAAGGGTTTGAATAGTAATGCAGTTCTCGTATTTCAGTTTCTCTTTGCCGGGTTATTGTAGCTTATTTTATCCGAGGAAAGCTCTGGTTTTGGGTACCGGCTGATGAATAAAACATTTTGAATAATGTGGAGGGAAAAGGTCAAACTTAGAAGCTCATTCAGAGTTTTGAAAGTCTGCGAGTTAAGAGGAACAGTAGGATGGTGGTCACTATGAAGTTGGTCCAGCAATGGGGAGAAGATCTAAGCTCATTAGAAAAGTGGAATGGACAATAACGTGGTGGAACTTTGCTGGAACTCGTTACAGGTAAAATAAAGAGACCTCACCGGAGCATTTGGCTCTAGAACCTTTTTACTTGGAGGCTATTTCAAACTTAAGGAAACTTTATTTTGTAAATTATGGGATATGAACCGAATGGGAAAGTTTTGTTCACTGTTGCACAGTGATGATGTCATACGACTGCAGTGCTACAGACAATCAGAAAAGTTGTTCTAATGTTCTTATGTTCTAGATATGTTATATGTTATGTTCGCTTTACCCTTTCGCAGGGTGGGGTGTGCTGGAGTCTGTCCCAGTGCTTATTGAGCAGAGGGCAGGAAACACCCTGGACATGCTGCCAGTCCACTGCAGATCCTGGGGCGTTTAAGTCCTGATAGCCACGGTTCATCCACATGCTTGGTTCTTCAAGCTCCACTCTGGTTTCAGATCAGAGAACATCCACAGGTGTTTGTGTCCATCCTTCCACTGTGTGAAACCAGCTGTTCAAGAAGCTCCTCACTGAGAAAAGGAGGCACACCCATCCAACAAAGAAGTGTGCCTCCTGCTGGTGAACAGTAGAATGACAACCCCAACAGAGTCCAGATCTCAATGTTACAGGTAGCCATTGTGACCAAAAGAATCCTGGTTCCTGAACAGCCCCCGTTCAGGCTTCGTAGAACCTTGATCCTATTCAGGGAACCAGTCTGTGTTTGCACCAGCTTTTTCTGGAACCATTGAACATTAAAGGATGTGATGTCATCATCAGCAGAGGGCGCTACACAGGGTGGTAAACAGTAGTAGCAAGATGGTTGGAGCATATAGATTACCTGTGAGAAAGCACGGATCAACTTCTGGAGATAAGAAGATGTAGAAGAGCTTCCTTAGTAGGCCACCGGGTGTCGCCACTGTTGCCTTCTTTTTCCTCAACAACTGACACGCCCACTGATGGCGTCACAGTTCAAGCTGAAGAACCTACTATTCTTTGGTTCCAGCTGGGAGGAACTTTTCAGGTTCAGTACCTATTTATGTTTTATGGAAGAAAAGAGGGATGAAGAAATGACACAAAGAGGAGTGTGGGTCAGCATGTCTGTGGACATCCGATCACAAAGCTGTCGGGAGACTGTCAATATCTCAAAACTGTAGGACTAGTTAGCAGACAACAATGTGCAGACCACCAAAAAGAAGAAGAAGAAGAAGAAGGAGAAGAAGAGGAAGAAGAAGAAGAGGGAGATAAAAAAGGAGAAGAAGGAGGAGGAGAAGAAGAAGAAGATGAAGGAGATTAAAAAGAAGGAAAAGAAGAAGAAGAATAAAAAGAAGAAGGAGAAGAAGAATAAAAAGAAGAAGGAGAAGAAGGAGAGGAAGGAGAAGAAGAAGAAAGAGAAGGAGAAGAAAGAGAAGGAGAAGGAGAAGGAGAAGAAGAAAGAGAAGGAGAAGGAGAAGGAGAAGAAGAAGAAGAAGAAGAAGAAGAAGAAGGAGAAGGAGAAGGAGAAGAAGAAAGAGAAGGAGAAGGAGAAGAAGAAGAAGAAGAAGAAGGAGAAGGAGAAAGAGAGGGAGAAGAAGGAGAAGGAGAAGGAGAAGGAGAAGAAGAAGAAGAAGAAGAAGGAGAAGGAGAAGAAGAAAGAGAAGGAGAAGAAGGAGAAGGAGAAGAAGAAGAAAGTAAAGGAGAAGAATATACTTTCAGATAAAAGCAGGGATATCCTAACGAGGGACAGATAACCGACACATAGAGGTGTGCAGGCCTACGTTTCCATATGGGTGGTAGGAAGACGTAGAAGAGGTTCTTTAGGCGACCACTAGGTGTCGCCACTGTTGCCTCCTCTTTCCTCAACAACTGAAAGCAGACACGCCCACGGATCCCGTCATGGTTTGTCCTAAAGACCTACTCTCAGTGTCCAGCTGGGAATAAACAGTTTCAGGTTCAGGTTTGTGGTAGAAATGACCCGAACGGTTCGAACGTAGCTGCGTGAGCCAGAACTGAACCCGTTCCACACTGGTGGAAATGGCCTGGACGTGTGTTTGAGAAACCAACTTCTAAACTTGGGAGGTGTGGCTCTTTCGGGAATTGAAAGTGAGTCTCCTGAGTTGAATGGGAGCTGGAACGAAGGCGAACTCAAGCATCTGATATTATATTTGGTCGCTGAGGTTTACCCTAGTAAACTCAGCCCAGTCTAAACCGCACGTTCTTCAGACCGTCACTGTGTGTGTGTGAGTGAGCTAGGCCACCGCGTGTGTGTGTGTGTGTGAGTGAGCATGGCTCCTGTGCATGTGTGTGTGAACGTATGACTGAACTAGGCCGCCGTGTGTGTGTGTTTGTGCATGCGTGCATGTGCGGGTGTGTGTGTGTATTACTGAGCCAAGCCGCCGTGTGTGTGTTTGTGTGTGAGTGTGTGTGCGCGTGTGTGGGCGTGCGGGTGTGTATGGCTGAGCTAGGCAGCTGTGTGTGTGCGTGTACAGGTGTGTATGACTGAACTCGGCCGCCGTGTGTGTGCGCGTGTGTGTGTGCAGGTGTGTGTGACTGAGCCAGGCCTCTGTGTGTGTGCGCGTGTGCGTGTGCAGGTGTGTATGACTGAGCTAGGCCGCCGTGTGTGTGTGTATGTGTGTGTGTGCGTGTGCAGGTGTGTATGACTGAGCTAGGCCGCCGTGTGTATGCGCGTGTGCGTGTGCAGGTGTGTATGACTGAGCCAGGCCGCCGTGTGTGTGTGTGTGTGCGTGTGCAGGTGTGTATGACTGAGCCAAGCCTCCGTGTGTGTGTGTGTGCGTGTGCAGGTGTGTATGACTGAGCCAGGCCTCCGTGTGTGTGCATGTGTGTGTGTGCAGGTGTGTGTGACTGAGGCAGGCCTCCGTGTGTGTGCGTGTGCAGGTGTGTGTGACTGAGCCAGGCCTCCGTGTGTGTGCGTGTGCAGGTGTGTGTGTGTGTGTGTGTGACTGAGCCAGGCCTCCGTGTGTGTGCGTGTGCAGGTGTGTGTGACTGAGCTAGGTCGGTGTGTGTGTGTGTGTGTGTGTGTGTGTGTGTGTGTGCAGGTGTGTGTGACTGAGCTAGGCCTCCGTGTGTGTGCGTGTGCAGGTGTGTATGACTGAGCTAGGTCGGCGTGTGTG
>JAMWET010000901.1:32500-40631 GCA_024036415.1 Prochilodus magdalenae
GGGAGAGGAGGAAAACTGCAGCTTTAGTTAATTATCTGTCTGTCCGACAGGCGGCCCACACAGCGCACTTATGCTAAACAGCAAAGCATCTTGGGAATTGGAGTGACAGCTCATTTTCCGCCTGCAATTTCATATGAAAGGTGCGCAGGAGAGGCGCGCGCGCAACCCCTCCTTCCCTCCCTCCCTCCCCTGCTCACCAGCCTTCTCTCTCTCTCCATCCTTCTATCCCTCCTTACCTGTCTTTCTCCCGCGCAAATCCTCCACCTCTCTCCCTCTCCCTCTCTCTCTCTCTCTCTAACGCGCGCGCGCTGGCGCTGGGTGAAGGCCCGTGGGATCTCGGCGTGTTAGCTGTCACTGACATGGCGAAGCCTTCTCTCTCTCTCTCTCTCCCTCGCTCCCTCTCTCTCTCCGTCTCTCTCTCCTCGCTGACAGCGGCTTGTTGACAAACGCCAGCAGTCATCTCGGCACCCTGGGAAATCTCTGCCACCATTTTGTCAGCAGAATGACAGAAGCTGTTAATGTCTCCAAATTCTCCGCGTGACAGAGAGCCGTCTTGTTGACAGTGTTTGACACTCGGCTCTCAATTCATGTCCGCAATTTCAATTCATTATATATTTCTCCTTCCACCTCCCCCCACACCCCCCTGCTCCCTCCTTTCCTCGCTGCTCCTGCTAACCCCCCTAATCACACGCTGGCACCGAGCGCACACACTTTTACGCGCGCACCCTCTCCATCTTCCTAACCCTTTTCCTCTCTCCTCTCTCTCTCTCTCCTCTCTCTCCCTCTCCCTCTCTCTCTCCCTCCGTCTCTCATACCTCAGCTCCTCGAGCACATGCTCGATTTGTCCGCGTGCAGCCTGGTAATGATTTTTGGTCTTTTTTCTTTTTTGGCTTAATGAGAATTGTGTCTGTTAAAAATGAAATAATCCCCCTCTTTTCTCCCACCATCCCACCCCTCCGTGTCCCCTCACCAGCACCACCCCCACCCCCCCTCCTCCTCCTCCCTCCACTCACCTGGGCCTGGGATGATCAATACAGTTCACAAATTAGGAAGAAAGGTGGAGGCTGCTAATTTATTCCCCATCCTGCCCCATCATGATAAAGGAAGGCAAAAATGGAGGAGTGTAGACAGACTATTACCCACACCTCACCCCAACACCACCACCACCACCACCCCACCTCCCCAAATTTAGTGTATATACCAAAGAACGGCAGCTGAAGAGAGAAGCAATAATGCAACAGCACTGCAAGAGCTGCGCACCGAGATTAGGCCCCATACACAACACAGGCCCCGAGCTAATTACACGGTGACGGAGGCCACACGGACAGCCATGCACCGTATTCCACATACACACTACGTGGCGTAGTCCGATACCAGCAGCATATCCCAACAACACCCCTCCACCTCTGTAACACCAGGTTTGTGGCCCTACATGCCCATTGCCTTTTATCCACTGAGCCACTGTGTGCAAATTAGGGGCGGATCGATACCAAAGCATCGATACCGCCGATCCTGACGTTTACCTTGAGAATCGATACTGGTGCATGAATATCCATAGCTTATTATTTATAGTAGAGTGGATGTGTGTTCAAAAACAACAAACAAACAAAATGAAGTTGTAAATGAGGGTCTGTAGATTAGGACCTACTCCTCCTTACGCCTTCATCCACTGCTCCTAAATACAGCTTGGGGAACAGGCGCACAATGTGCAAGAGTGAGACTCAAATCCTATTTTGATTGGTAGACGTCCCGGAGCCAGTTATCTAATAAGGATTCACGAGTCTTAGAAAGTCGTAGAAGATCAGATAATTACAAGGTTTGGGAAATAACACGCACTGAAAAAGTGGAACCTAAAAATCAAAAAATCTAAATATTCAAGCAGTTGAATACGGTTTACTCAAAAATGACTTTGATTGATGGAATAATCGTTCAAAGTCCTTGTTAGGTTGAAATGAAACGCAGGCCTCCGAAAGTAAACCCAGCAGGACATTATATACACTATCCTCTATCAGACCTTATTACCTCACACATTTTCAGCTCACATGTAAACTATTAGTACAGCTGTACATTTTACACTGTAAAGTGTTTCCATGGTGAAAATCCCAACTTCAATTACTCACACGCAAATGATTTTTTAGGTTTAGGTTTCGGGTTCATTCAATCTTTAAAACAAGGACTTGCAATGAACAGTTATTGTAATCAAGATGATGTGTGAGTCGAGTTTTTTAGGTTCCAAATATTTTACTTTGTAAATAGATTAAATTACTTTAGATTAGATTAGATTAGATTAGATTATTTTACATTACATTACATTGGATTAGATTATTTTACATTAGATTAGATTAGATTAGATTATTTTTAGTTTAGATTATATTATTTTAGATTAGATTAGATTATATTAAATTAGATTATTTTAGATTAGATTAGATTAGATTAGATTAGATTAAATTAGATTATTTTAGATTAGATTCGATTATTTTAGATTAGATTAGATTGATTAGATTAGATCATTTTAGATTAGATTAGATCAGATTATTTTAGATTAGATTAGATTAGATTAGATTTAACTTTGTCATTGTCCAGAGTACATATACAGAGCCAATGAAGTGCATCATCTAGCCAGAAGTGCAGATACAGTGTTATTTCATTAGTATTAGTTAAAATAAATAAATAACTTTAATTAGTTACAAGTAAATACTTGTTTTAGATTAGGTTTTAGGTTTATTAAATCTTTACCCAAAAGGACTTTGAATGAACACTTACATCAACCAAAGTACTTATTTGACTTGAGCAAAATTTATTCAATTGCTCGTCACTTAAACATCATTTTTAGGTTTCACTCTTTAAAGTCTACACTGTAAAAGTTTTATTTTTTTTTATGTGACCTGAAATGACTAGAATTACTTGAAAGGCAAAATTTATTCCACCTAAGAAATGACTCTCCACAAACACTGCTTTGAATTAAAGTACGTTTTGAGTTGAATAAACGTATTCAGTTGCTTGTAACTTTGTCATTACCCAAAGTACAGGTACAGAGCCGAAGAACTGCAGGTAGCACCTAACCGGAAGGGCAAAGTACAGCATGGTTTACAAACACTGCAAAAAGTTCAACCTAAAAATGGTTTAAAGCAATTTAATAAGTTTGTACTCAATTTGTTCAAAGTCTTTTAGGGTAAATAAAGCAAGTTAATTTACTTGTAACAAATTTGAGGGGTTTTTTTTTGTTGGATCAATAAGTTTTTACACTTTTTTAATAATGAGGTCAGATTTTATGCTACATAAGAACCTTCCTTTCTGTTTTTCATCATAAAAAATCACATACAATACAGTATCAGTATCGGGATATTAGCCTTGTTATTACTCGGTATTGGATCAAAGGGAAAGTGAGTGGTATCGCCCATCCCTGGTGCGAATGTCATGATGAACGAACCAAAGAAAATCTGGTTCCAATGACTTCGTAAAATATTGTTATTTTCCATTCTCCTGTAGAGTCTATATTTCAGATGAAGAGATACACAGCACCGTAAGTTTAGAGACAGCTCCTCATAGAAGGTTCTTCTTATGTTTATTGTAATGCTTTACTTTATAATAAAAGACACCAAACTATAAACTAGCCCTCATAGAATTATCCAGTCCACCTTAAACCCCTACAGAGTGGAGCTGTACAGGAAGATGGAGCAGCTTCCTTACCCTGCAGTGGAGCTGATAGAACAAGGTTTATTACTAAGCAGGTTTGTCGAGCGATTTCATTGGCGGTCAATCATGAATATTCACTAACTATGAAAGGGAGAAACTAGAGCTTTTACACTGTTGCAGAAAAAGCGATCAAAGTTTTTACACCACTAAATATTATATTAGAGGGTGGAGATATGGAGGAGTATCATATGGTACATCAGAGTCGATGTGGTGGATCAGGATATGGACTGGTTAGACTATCAGCAGGTGGAGCGCTCAGTGTACCACTGTAGAGTCTATAAGATCACCTACTACATCCATTTAGCGGGTGTGTCTAAAACTCGGCAGTGTATACTATATCTATATTATATAAATATATATATATATATTATATATATACACAGTGCCTATGCCAAAAGTGAGACCACCCAAAATGTAACACCAAGAAGAAATAAAATGAAAAAACTTCCGTGTACCATAATAATGGTAATAAGAGTAAACAACCGTCCCCTTCCAATATTAATCTATATCAATAGGCCAAAATAAAAACTGTAGAACAAAAGTCAGGGTTCCTTAAACATCTTAAAAACCGCCCACAATCCCCATGATAAACACACTTAAAGCTCCTTTTCAACACTTAATTGATAGTAATATCCCAGAATGCTAATGCAGCCAACCTTCAGCATCCACATTCTTATTTGTGTTATAACAGTGTTATTACAGATTTATTAAAATGGGTTGAATTCTTGGTAAATTGATGAAAACAGAATGTAGCTGTGAAGTACATGAGCTAATTAGTGTTTTATCTTTATCACAGTTTCACTTTTAGATCCTCAAAAAGACACAACCTGCAAAGTCCAGTCTGTGGAGCTGATTTAGCATTTCTAGCTAATCCCAAACCCATCCAGTGATGTTGAGGTTCTGGACTCTGGGCTGGTCAGTCCATTGTTCTGAGAACACCAGCAGCTTCTTTGTTGGATGTGGGTGTCTCCTTCTCTCAGTGAGGGGCTTCTTAGAGAGCTACACATCCTTTCAGACCCATAGGGTCGAGGTGTTTTTATTGGATTTTGTTCCCTGTATAGTCTGTTGTTAGCAAAAGACTGAATTTCCTGTGATGATTTAAGGGGTATGTAATAAGGATAGACTGATTGGTTGAATCAGATTTCATTATTTAATTTTTTTTAAATTCGGAGAACATATAAGCATTTAGGGAAAATTTAGCATAGACATGGAGATATGGATATCTAGAGTTTAAGAATGATTATTCTTTAACTATTACAAATGATGCAGTAACGTATATAAAACATATAGTTTTATATAATATATAATATTATATAATAAATAATATAGGCTTTTATAATATACAGTCACTACAACTAATTATTCAGGCTCTTCTATTAATGATTCAGTATCTACTGTAAACTCTATAATAACTACTCAACTTATTAAGTAACTAATATGAATTATTCAGTAACTACTAAAATGACATATGTACTATAGTAGCTGCCACAAATTCTTAAAAAAAAAAAAACTCATATTCAGTTACTACTGAAATACTACGTCACTACTATTAATTAAGATGAGGTTTTATTATTATTATTTACAAATAGCAGCAGAACAGATACAGAACATGTGGTAGACTCAAGTTCAGGTTTACAGAATACAAAATAGGAAATTAATAAATAGAAAATAATAAATCTATTGTTATGGTTAAAAATACAATAATATACAATAAAAAACTACAAATTTACATTGTAATTGCACAGGTATATATATCGCACGGTTACTAAAAGATATTACACAGATATTTTAAAAATATTTCACAGAGACGTTTACCAGCTACACAGATACTGGTAATCTGGCAGTCACCTAAATACTGATGGTATAGGGAGTCCATGAGTTACAGTGGGTTTAGATTAGTTACATGAGTTACAGTGATGTTGGCAGGCGGTACAGGATGTACACAGGTGAGATACAGGTAATGAGATGCAGATTGGTCAATAATTGCGATACATTATAGTAAATGCTGTTTCCTATTTTTGAGCAAATCAGAATTTACTATAAATTATTCAGTATATACGATAAATATTCTAGTTATCTACTATAAAAATTATATTATCTATATAAAATTATTCAGAGATACTATAAAATTATTCAGTATCTAAATAAATTATTAGTATCACTTATAAATTATTCAGTACACTACTATAAATTATTTAGTAGCTACTATGAATTTTTCCCCAATTTATATATGTAGACTATTCAGTATATACGATTAAATTATGTAGTATCTACCTATAAATTATTCAGTATATACACTATAAATTATTCAGTATATAGATAAATTATTAGATCTACTATAAAAATTATTCCAGTATATACTAATAAATTATTTAGTATTACTATGAATTTTCATTATCTACTTGTAGATTATTCAGTAATGCTTTAATTATTCAGAAAATTAAGAAAAATTCCTTAGTAAATAATTGACATTTGGACAACTGTAAGTTAAGTAAGTGCTAATACTCAGTACTTACTATATATGTTAATAACTCTATAAATTATTTAATAGATGCAAAACATTTTTCAAAACTAGTAAAGCCTAAACAGGAACTATAAATTATATAGTAACTGCCCTAAATTATTAGATACCTCAATGAATTATTAAGTTACTACTGTTAATGGTTATAAATCAGTCAAAGGGACAATCAGTTATCCAATACCTGCTACGAATGACCCAGTGTCTCGGTACCGGTCCATTCTGTAGTGAGTTCTGTAGGTATTAGGAAGAGAGGAACTGAAACGTAGGCCCATATAAGGAGCTAGAGCTAACTCTCCAGAATCTAAGTGCTAGTACAGATGAAATTGTAGATGAATTGTCAGAGATTTTTTTTATTATTTCCAGCTGCAGCCACTCTGCCAAATCAGTCAGAAGCTGGTCTTTGTTCTTAAAACTATGACACCACACTGTTTGAGTAGAAAGTGTCTGCCATCTCCCCGTCAGTGGAGCACTCGTCTGGCGGCGGCTGCATGACACCGCGGGTTTAAAGGAGCTCTTAGTGATTTTTAATGTGACTGTTTACATCACCTTAAATTCATACCAACAGTTACTCCTCAGATTCCCTGCAGTTGCCTCCAGAAATTTCTCAGCTGTTTCAGGCACTGCGACCAGACTTTCCAATCCCGGCGCGTAGAGGCGATTAGCGCGAACTGAACACCGCATCACTCTTCATCTGCTCCTCTACACCTCACCTCATACGCACATGGTACACAGTTACAGAGTCATCACTGCTGCCAGTTATTTTCTTTATTGTTTGTTTGTTTGTTTTTGCTGTTCTTCTGTTGTTTTGCTTTGCATTGTTTTTAATATATTGTGAGGAACATCAGATTTCAACTACATGGAAATATAATACAGGTGTGATTATAAATATGTATATATACATAAATATGTATGTATATGTGTGTGTGTGTGAGTGAGTCTGTGTGTGTGTGTGTGTGTGTGAGTGTGTATATGTCTCTGTGTATATGTGTGTGTGTGTGTGAGTGAGTGTGTGTATATGTGTGTGTGTGTGAGTGTGTATATGTCTCTGTGTATATGTGTGTGTGTGTGAGTGTGTGTGTATGTCTGTGTGTGTGTGGGAGTGTGTGTGAGGTTGTGTTAGGTATGTTGGTGAGTGTATAATGTGGTCTCTTGTATATGTGTGTTTTGTGGGGCCTTTGGTTTTTAAATGTCTGGTGTCATGTGTGTGTGAACCGTCTGTGTGTGTATGTGTGGGGTTGTGTGTGTGAGTGTGTGTGGTGTGTGTAGTATGGATGTACGTCTGTATGTAGGAGGTGTATATGGTGGTGTAGTCGTGTGTGTGTGTCGTGAGGGTGTGTATGTGAGTGTGTAAGTTGTGTGTATAGGAAGGTGTTGATGGTGGTGTGTGTGTGTGGTGGTGTATATGAGGGTAGGGTATGTATGTGTGTGTGTGTGTGTGGGTGAGGTGCGAGGTGAGAATGAAGTATTGTGGTCGTGTGTGAGTGTGTGTGTAGTGCGGTGTGTGGTTCTTAGTCTTTTTTTTGCTTGAGTGTATGTCTTTGTGTTTTTTTCTGTAGTTTTTTATCTTTCTTTATTTTTTTATTTTTTTCTAGTCTTTTATTTTTATTTTTTTAATTCATTTTCTCTTTTATTTCACTTTTTTTTCTTTTTTTTACTGTTTATTTTTTATATAATCTATTCCTTTATACATCTTACCCTTTTTTTCTATTTTCCCCTTTTTTCTTTTTTTCTTTTTTTTCTTTCTTTCTTTCTTTCTTTTTTTTTTTTTTCTTTTTTTTCTCTCCCTCCCCCCCCTTTTTTTCTCTTCCCCCCCCCCCTTTTTTCCTTCTTTTTCCTCTTTTCTTCCCTCCCCTTCTCCCCCCCCTCTCCCCCCCTCCCCTCCCTTTTTCTTCCCTTCTTTTCTCTCCCTCCCCC
>JAMWET010000902.1:0-70000 GCA_024036415.1 Prochilodus magdalenae
TCTGAATAAGATACAATTTAAAAAATAAATGTTTCAAGTAATATTTGAAAGAATAAAAGTGAAAAATGTCCTTTGTGTCGGTAGTGAATGTGTGCTTCTGTTCTCTTTTACACTTTCTGGGTTCACTGAGCTGTCACGGAGGTACATACCCATTAAAAATACCCCAAGTACACAGAAAACTGGTGGCCAATTAGAGGTTAATATTTTACAGGGTTCCACATCCCCCGAGGATGCACTGTATGTTCTACAGGGGGCTACAGTGTAGACATCACAAGTCTCTGAGGATTGTCTTCAGGTATCTATTAGTAGGAATTAGAATATATACAGTACTTACTCTGCTGGAAATATATTTAGTAGCCATGGCTCCATACAAACTGCCTGCCAGGCTGGTAACTATGTTCTGTGTACTCTTGAGTAAACACTCCTGGAAATCTGGCTGTTGTTTACTTTAGAACTTTATAAGAACAACAATTGGACCTCAAACATTGTCATACCTTTGAAGGTGATTTACATTGTTTATAATCTTGGTGAACAAACCTGTGGCCGTAGTGTGCCTAAGCAGTACACTGAGCCTAGTGACATTATAACTGTATTTAAAAATACACCAGTTTGAGTTGAACGCAACTACGCTGTGCTGAGATGGGCCTCCCTCCAAACATATTATCAGCCGTTGCCCTGTTGTTAAAACTGACCAATAATGATCGATGTAAATTGTTAATACAAACAGAGGAGCTACATATCTGTAACGGACACCTATACGTGGATTAAAGTAAATGTGGTTCTCTAAAGCCTTGAGTCCATGTGCTATCTGCCTTCAGGGAAACTCATTCCATCAGGTCAGGCCAGTAAGTAAAGGAAGAACTACAAAATGCTTTCTTCAGTACTAGAAAAGAGAAATAACTGCAGTCTAGTCTCCACCCAAGAGGTATGTATTCTTTACTTCCAAATAAGGAGTAAATCTTATGAGTGGATGATTCTTTAAGGCAGATGATACAGATTGTTGGAATTTAAGAGGGTAATGTAATAAGATCTGTCACTTACAATACAACAATACATTCTTTATATGGTCATTAAGAAAGTATAAAGCATACTTAACAACCATGTCACAGCCAATAATGATGGATAAAGTAATAACTAATATGCTTTGATATATTTAAATTATTTATTATCATTTCTAAATGTTATGCAATGATGAGTTAATGCAATGTTAGTAACAGTTTAGCAATGCTTATTACTAGCTTAGACTTTAATAGATTTCTAGTAAACTGAAACCACACTAGCGTTGTATTTATCTAAATGACAGTCCAAGTGCGGCTTTCTGTCTACAGTCTCTCTAATCTCCAGCTGTTTTAACTACATGTATGATAATTTATTATAGCTGGCGTAGACCACATGAACATGTGCTAACATATTGAAAGGACCCTGAAAGAACGGATCTCAGTAACATGCCTGGAGGATCAGAACGGGGAGCTGCGACTGAAGAGTCACATTGAGTCATGGAGAACTCACAGGGCAAGCTTCTGTACAGTTATAGGTTTATACAAAGTTACATTATGTTAAAGTTTGCGGCATAGTAATACACAGTTTACAGTTTTCCATGCAAAGTAAAATGGTTGGTTTCACATACTAAGCTTACACATGAATCAGTAGAATGGTATCAGCCACAATTTAGTGGTATGATCCTGCGCCCACGTAAAGAGAGTTCATGTTATTCTTGACACTTTAACTCCAATTAATGAGTAAGCCCCAGTACACACATAGTATAGTGGTAGTTGTGACCAGTAAGTAAGTTATTAACCCACATGAAATAGAACAGACTGTAATTATCCATACTAATATATTTACAATTATCTCAATCATCTGAATAATGTCTATAACCATATCTGGTTGACAAATATGCTATAGACTATGTTAATTAAAATTCTTATGTCCAATATAACTTAAACGTAGTGAAAACACCATGTGCCAAGCAAAAAAAGATGAAGTTATTTTGAGTACCATTAGTCAAATCTAGCTATCCACCAGAGTAAGATTTGCATCCGAATTGCACCTACAATTCACAACAAGCTACAACATACGTGCAACTCAGTTGTTTGTTTTTATCCAAAATCATTGGAATGCACACTCCAGGAGACATAGATGGAAAATACTTAAGTAGTGGTAGTGATGTGATTCGCTGGTGTATATTAAGCAGAATAGTCAGGTTGGTGAGTTTATCTTCATGTGAAGAGTTGGCTGAGGTCATAATGCATATGACTTTACAGTGATATTTGGTTGAAAGTATTATTATTTCGTTCAGTCTTAGGACCGATTACAGTATGATACGGTTTCAATTAATAAATTGAACTCTGTATGAGTATGATAATAGGAGAGTTAGAACAGTCATAGATCCAAGATATGTCTGAATGTGACAACCAGCTTTCTCAAGGTGTGCTATCTCAAATTGCGCACAAAATTTCTGCCCATGTATCTAAAGTTGTATGTATATATTAAAAGGTGGCGTTGGATGATGAAACTGCGTAATGAGATGAATTTATAACCTGTGTAACGGGTATGTGGTAAACATATTATCTCGAACATAAGTTGAAATATCACAGTTTTAACACAGTATTACTATAATAATTCGTATTATTGGGACAGGGTACATTTTAAAGGCATACTGCTAATTGGAACCCTTACGGCTCAGTAAGATATCACCCAAGCACCCCCTCAAACAAAAGACAAAAGGAAGGGCTTTTTCCTATCCAAACTGCTCATCATATGCGTGTCAAACACTACACGGCAGGTAAAAGCTGCCGAATTTTGAGAAGTGCATGTTCTGTAAAATCATTATGAAAGAAGATCTACAATTAAGAATTAATTGTCTATTTACTTTTTTAATAACAACTGTAAAAAGACTACTGCCGAGACAAAATAAAGATGTTAATAATTATTAATACTGGTTTCCGCTGGCGCAAATCTCACTGGGCCTCGAATATCTGCAAAGAGGTGGTTTCCAGTAGCATTGAGGAATCTATTTTCACAGGGGCAAGGGCACTGACCTTAAGCCCTTTGGAATTATTTTGCAATGCGCCTAGAGACTTTATCGGTGAGTAGTTAATGGTCATCACCATCAATCAATACAAACATCATCAGACACAAAATTATTGTTGGACTCTAGCATCGGCAAACCCAAATGACTACATACACGATAAAATCAATTAGGCAAACACAGACAATGATATAGCAGAGCATGAGACAATATTGTCAAAAGCTGGAAGAATTCCTGGTTGTGGTTAAGCCCATTCTGCCAGAGCTAGGCTATGTAGGTTAGTTAAAATTGTGGATAGAGGAGCGTCTGTAGCACATCTCGTGCATCACCACCAGTCGAGTGGAACAGCGAAGGGTCTGAAAGGAAGACAGGGGCTTCTTGGTGGTCATGTTAGGTAACAAAAAAAAAAGCTGAAGGAAATTATACACACATTACCACTCGGACTAACACCCTGTTATTGGAATCTGTGCAGCCAATGAAGTGAGTGTGATGCTAACAGACCAATGGTCAGACAACAACCAACATCGGGCCGTCAAACAGCTTCCTGTTTTAAACTGTGGGGCTACTCAAAAGTACCTGTAGGAAACGGGTCATCGAGGATGGCTTCAAACTGGATTCTCATTTTGGTCGACATATGTGTGGAAATATATGTAAGGTATTATTATTTTAAAATTCTCCCATTTAAAAACTGCTTTTCATTAATCACTGACAGTTTTGGTTTAAGACCGCGAATTGATGAATAATAACCTCTTCAATGAGACGCTGCAGGAGCTGGTGGATATTTACCACGCGGACAGTACATTGTGCGTCGACCAAGCCTGGCGAAAGCTGTGACGCCTTCCGAGCATACTGGTGACCCTCAGAAGTAAGGAAGAGTGTTCGTTTTAAGGTACAAACACAGCCATTGGGACCAAATAAAACAAAAAACAAAAAAAAAACAAACAAAATAACAAACAACTCGGATGATCGCCTCAGGAGGTGGGGATCAAGGGGGCCTTTTTAGATGGAAGCCATAAACTGTACCTCACGTTGTCACAAAATTCTGGGCTTCCAAACTGGGAGTCGAATAGCGAAACGAGCAGTTACGTATGACATATACCACACCCAACAAAGGATGATGAAGGGAAGTACTACTGTGGACTATCTGTTAATGAAGATGGTTTATTGTTAATTATCAAAGATCTTCCAAATGGAACGTATTATCATGTCACAGATGTAATACTGGTATAATTTTTCTTGTAACAGCGAAAGATACAATCTAATCATAACTCCTTATTATTCCCTACCCCACGTGGCCACAGACAATGCAACGATAGTTAACAGCATGTTTTGATAAGAAAAAATAGTTAGTGTAGAAATTGATAGGCTTTAGGTTAATGGTATAGTCTCGTTGCTGTGACTGTAATATTTAAGTAGACAGTTATGAACCATATCCATTGTTATAACTTAAAGCTATATATTAGGCTTCAATACCACTACAAAAGGACAAGCTGTCTAACAACCCTCTCATGTAATTCCTGACCAAGCTATAACGTCAAGCTCAAGCAAATACAGTCATACAAGGACTGCCAGGGCATCGGACCAAGTTTCTCCAGGAGAGCCGGGTGACTCTGCAGTAGCACGAGTCTCCTCTCTGAGGATCAGAGGCAGCAAGATCTCCGAGTGCTCCTGAGTTCAGAGCTGCTGCAGGGACAATCCTTTCCTGAAGAGCATTTACACTAATCAAAGAACCAGCAGCAGCCAAAAGTCAGTGTGCAGATCAGCTCTCTCTACACACAGACATAGTGTACAACTTCTCCAGGAACATCCTTCACCAACCAACCACCATACTGGAACCTACTACTGCACTGTGGCTGCTTGGTGGGAAGGATCAACATTGGGAATGGAACATCAGTGTAAAATAGATAATATTCCTCTCTTGTATTGCTTTTCTCTAGTTTATAGTGTGCAATGTTCTTTTGGAAGGCAGCGCGTGAGCTTCCGATGTTTATCGCATTCGTCAGCATGCTTTGCATCCCAAATGACATTTTATTACTTCTGAGTTCATGACGTCCATTGGTGAAACAATAGGTAGAGATAAACAGCCCGTAGCGCAGTCTGATGTTTGAAATTCCTCTGGAAGCCCTTCGTCCAGACAAAACCTTATCAATCAGTATTGGATATTGGTACTTAAAAGTCGTGTTGTGTATATCTGAAAAATCACCATTTTCAAAGAAATTCAAGTTAATCAAATTTATAAAACAAACTCTGAAAAAATAAATCAGTAACAATTGGCTGAAATACTTTTGAGGAATCCATTATATATGTAAATATAATAAAAAAATGACCATTTATTTAATTAAGTTAAACGAAAATATTCACAGATTTTGTTTAGGATTGTAATTAAAGTCTTTTTGGATTTTTATAAAGCTATTTAAAAAATATATTAAATGATAATTCACAGAGCAGAGTAATAGCCACATAAATCATAAATAAGCTCTCGCTTCTCATTAAAAAATACTCAGGCTGTTGCTCGACTATTTTCAGTTGAATTTCGTGCCCGTATAACCGGAGCTTGAACATCTAGGTACTGTTGTACTTGTTGATCGTTTGAAGTATACATTAAAATCTGTCAAATGATGAGTGATGAAACATGATTCTTATATCACTGCTTGTCTTCACAGCGCAACCTCAAGATCCTCACTCTGATCTTTCTGAGTGAGCTTGTGTGTGTAGTGTGTGTGTGTGATCTATCTGGCTCAAGACGCTTTAGAATCGTAAAAGGATGAAGCTGCTCACCACCCTGAAGGGTGAGTGCGGTGACTATCTTTTAAAATGTAGATCTGCTTCTTGTTATTATTCTGCTGCTATTTATTCTGAAATATGCCGTCTGACATGTTATTTGTGTTGAAGTTTAAGAGGAAAATTATTTCAGTATTTCATCTACAATGACATTAATATGACGTTTTCCTGTAAGAAATCATTATTTTCTCGGAGTAAATTTGTAAATGTGTGTTTTCCTTTGCTAACCTATATTTCATTTGGAGAATCCACCAAACAATAGTGATTTATGTGATGTGATGAGTTATTTGTGCCCATAAACATTTGCATATGACTGAAGGCTGTTATACAGTTTTATTTACCACATGCGTAACAACCACATTTTCCTCTCAATGCCTTTCAAGGACAAAATTGTCTCAGTTTCGTCCTCAATAATATATCCAGAGGAGCTTACAAGACCAGGTAGGTAATCCATCATGAGTCCTATTCACTGAATTCCTGAAGGTTTCATAAAATATAGATTTGTTAAGACCAATATAGGTATAAAAAAGGCTAACACCATCTAGCCACGGCTCACAAACAACATTTATGAGTGTTCATCTAAATGACCTGGCCTGCCTTTTCCAAGACTTTCCGGATAGCTTCTAATATGGTTTGAATTGACCACATTTGATGTACACTACGTGATAATAGGTTAATATACTGCAACTGTGGTATTTTTTTATATATTGCATTAATTTTCTAAAATATAGTGCTTGCAGAATTTATTAGTATACACACAAGTCGTAGAACGGAGGAAAGAAGATGATTATTCTAATCAACGGCAATCAAAAAATTCAACCTCTGTGATAAGTCTGAAACATTATAATCGTGTGGAAACAGATAATTAAATCAATGCGTGGTATAGCTAAATAAGTGGACCACATATGCGCGTGGGCATCAGAATGATAGTGTTTAAACTGTAGGGCATGTGACTGTTGTTCGTTATACAATATACCTAGCTTCATATAGATGTTCTTTTGCAATAGCTGTCACGCCACCCAACCCACACCCCACAACGCTTTTGGTCACATGAGGCTACACAGGAAACTTGTACACCTACACAGTAAGATGTTGTGGGTTTTAACACCAGTTTCACACCAGCATGTCTTTTCTATGTTAGCCGTTTAAATCTCATGTTTGAGCACCCATGATGCACACATACCCAGTCAACACCCATTTATGCAAACCCAAATTTCTGGAAAAAGTTCTGGAAAGGCCATGCTAAATGCCTCAAATGTAAATGTAATAAAATGCAATAAACAAGAATCTGTTTATTTTTATATAATGTATTAAAGTTTAACTACAACAGATCAGGTTTACAGAAATGCTCTTGAATCTTTATTTAAATGACTGTACAAAGAAGAGATTTCTGTTGTTTTGAAAATATAAACAACACACTTAAAAAAAGTTGTGACAAAAGCATGTTACCACTGCGCTGCATCATCTTCCTTTTAATTACACTGTTTGAAGGGTTTGGGAAATGGTCGGTACTGAGTGCTACAGTTCTACAAGTGGAATTTTTTTCCCACTTTTGTGTTAAACCACAAAACTTTTTGGCCCAACAGTTTGTAATCGCTATTGTCGTACTCTCATCATTCATTATGCACCATACTCAGTAGTAAACATATCTGGACTGTGGGCAGGCCAGTTCAAGCACATGAGCACTCTGTTGGTCCACAAAGCCATGCTGTTGGTGTACAGAATGAGGCCTGGCATTGTCCTGCTTGAAGTAACCATGTACATCCTGGGAAAAACACAGACATCCTCGGCTGACAGCATATGCCTTTCTAAAATCCCAGTGTACTCCTCCATGTTCATGAAAAATGGATCTGCCTACTGGTATAGCATGCCACACATATGCCAACATTTGTCACTCATGACGTGGGCACCTAGGACCCCCATACCATGACAGATCTAGTTGTTGCACCTTTTACTGATTCAAGTGTTTGGCACAAAGATCTCAAATTCTGTGCTTCACAAAAACAAGCTCATCTGACCCCAGCACACACACACTGTACATTGGACAGGTGAGTTCAGGCCCAGAGAACTCAATTGATATCTGCATGGCATTTGGCTTTCTTCTTGCAATAGCTGCATGTCTTGATGAAGCAGCAGACGTTCTTAAGTTATGGAGTTCTGGGTCTAAAGTTCAGCAGCACTATGGTTTGTCATGCAGTGTTGTTTGAGGGCTTGAAGGTCTCCCAGATTCCCAGTGGTTTCTGGCCTTCCCCACCTACACTGAGATTTCTCCAGATTGCTGCATTCTCTCATAATGTTTAGCACAGACTCATGAGACACATACCTTTAATCCCTGGTGATAATCCCCTTACCTGTTACAGATTCACCTGCTTATTGTGAAATATTTTAAAACAATGAGTTTTTTTGTGTTGTATTAATTTTAACTTTTTATATAATACAGGCAAAGTTAGTGAGCCAAAATATTTTAAATAAAGGGTCAAATAAGGAGTCCAATAAAGAGTTTAATTAAGGGTTTAATAAAGGATCAAGAAAACCAAAAACTGAAAAGGTTTTCCCAGTTTTTGTTGGTTTTGTGGTACATCTATTTATATATGTTTATTCTGAAATCAAAGATTTACATAGAGAACAAGGTCTGTGATAGATGCTTGAATGTGTGGATTTGCTTGAATTCAGTCGCAAGACACTAGAAGTCAGTAGTCATCCAACACTTCTCTGTTCTTCATTTCAGCACTGATCATTCTTTCTTTCTTTCTTTCTTTCTTTCGTTCAGGACCCGGAGGCTGAAGACTTCATTTTTGCCCCTTTAAACTTCTATGTGAAGAAGAGACTACTGCTCAAGGAAAATGTTTTCACCAGAGTGGGATTCCTCCCTGTTTCTGACTACAGATCTATTAAGAGAGATGATATTGCTGAGAAGATAAGAAACTAAGTCAAACTGAGTTAAAGTAGCCGATTTAAAGTTTCAGTGTTTTCTGGATACGTATCTGTTATTATTAATACCCAGCTGAACAGTGTTTTGTTTTGCACTGACATAAGATATTGAGAAATGTAGTTGAGCTTGGTTGTGTTCCATAAAGAAGGCCAGGCTCCAGTTGGCCAGATTATTAATAGTCATGAGACATAAATCATGAAGTGCACTAAATTTCACTAAAATTGGGGGTAAAATTAATCCTAATTCCCCATTTACCTGTAAAACATCAATCCGCCAGAACTTCACACAAGATGGGCCCATTCTAACCAATTAAAAGTTCAGGGTCATAGGATAGGTCCCAGCACCCCCGGCAACCCAGAAGGAAGAAGCCATCTACAAAATGAATGAATGAATGAATAGTAGCAGCAGTGTGGTTGATCCTCCAACCTTGATGCCACAATAATAACTGGCGTTTTTTCTCTCTGAGGGGAGGAAGCCCCTCCTCTCTTCCGTCACTTAGAAGGATGGTTGCCAACATAAAGACTCAGTAACTAAATGTCTCATATCAGCCTTCAATCCACTGTCTACAAAGCCTTAGGAACCACATAGCTAGCAGATGGAGCTAGTCATGATGTTACCATTGACTACAGGGGGTGGGGGAACAGATGGATGGACCAATATATCATCAAATATATGGTAGTGATGTACTGTATTGGTGACTCATATGTAAACCCATACAGAAACTAATAAAAACAAGAATTTAAAACTTTTTGTTATACATTCCTCCCCATTTCATAGCAGCACAAACAACTGTACACATTAGTATATATTATATATATATATATATATATATATATATATATATATATATATATATATATATATATATATATATAATATTGGGGACTGCATACAATCTGAGATCCCTAGACCACCAGATTCAGTTTTAAAGGCCTATTTTTTTACTTATAGATTAAATTGTATAATTGTATACTTGTGTAATTTGTTGTTGTTGCCCTTACAAGCACATTTCTTCTCACTGTCTAATCTTTAAAGTTGTTGCTGGTTTTATAAAAGATACTTTTGGCATAAAGCGATATATTAGAATAGAACAGACAGGATTATCACTATAATAATAGAACTAACAGAATTTTTTACACTCAAATTGTTCTGAAGACTATCTGGTTGATCTGGTGGTCAAAGAAAAAAAGATGTGAGTTCTTCCAGCAAATGAGGTCACACGCATATAACCCACAAGCTAATGTGGTGCTTTGTCAGTTGCTCTTTCTCAAGTTGACTTTAGTGAAGATCGGGTTCTTTAATAATGATGGCTCTGAGTTGGTTCCTCATTCTATCTCTCTTCGTAACATGTAAGTTTATGAGATCTTGATATTTGTTTTTCAATTAATCATAATTTCTGGGTTTGCCGTTAACTGCGCATGCTGAAATGTCATCTTCTGTTTTCTTCATCAGTCTAATTCTGTTTTATAGATCCTACTCAGGCTGTCGAAGTTTCTGCAGCATCATTCGTCTCGGTTGAGTCTGGTCAAAACGTTACTCTACTCTGTAAAGAGGTGGAAGGGTCTGATCATAGCAGTAAGATTTGGGTTTGGTACAAGCAAAGAACAGGACAGGAACCTCAAGAAGTAGCAATGAAATTAAGCAACAAAGCACCTGGAACTTCATCAACCAGATTCAAAATAGTCCAGAGTTTTAATCTGGCCATTGAACAAGCTATTAAAGATGATGAAGGAATGTACTTCTGTGCAGTAGGAGAAGGGAACGCCATCTCCTTCTCTAAAGGCACTTTCTTAGCCGTGGCAGGTAATAACCAATTTTACATTTGATCGTTATATGTGTAATGTCCTGGTCTTGAAATCCAGTTTGCACAAAGATCTAACAGAGTCTATATTGTATTGACCAGGTCAACCTCAGTTAAACATATCAGTGCTCCAGACTCCGGTATGGGGGTCAGTTTCTCCAGGAGAGCCAGTGACCCTGCAGTGCACGGTCCTCCCTGACCTCAGAGCAGCAGGTCTCCCAGTGCTCTGGTTCAGAGATGCAGCAGGACAATCCTTTCCTGAGGTCATTTACACCCCTCAGAAAACTGGCAGCCATCAGTGTGAGTTTAGCTCTCCTACAAACAGCTGTATGTACAACTTCTCCATCAGCAACTTCAGCCAGTCTGATGCTGGAACTTACTACTGCGCTGTGGCCGCTTGTGGGAGGATCATTGTTGGGAATGGAGCATCAGTTTACCTCGGTAAGTAATGTTTAAGATGTTACTAGGCGTAGTTAACAGAACTGACGGTATGCTTCAGCTATACTAACTGAATTATTTATATTGTGGATGGAATCATTTAACTATATTTAGGTGTCTGAGAAATAAAAAAACAAACTTCCAAACAAGACCATATTAACACCTGTTATAAATAACTCCTATAACACCTTTTATTGTGTATTATTTCACTGGTTACTAAACCGAAACACTCATCTGTGAAATTCTGCTTTGCTTGAAAGTACATTAAAACTAGAACAAATATAATTATACTGACACAATAAGAAGTGATTTTATGTATGTCAGTACATTTAGCCATTTCCAAAGCTCTCAATGAGAAATCCAAGTATAACATGTAAGTTTAATGAACTTTAATGGCACTAGTGATAAATTTTATATCTACAACATGGAACAAAACCCTGTGTCTAACTAGTTCACAACATATCAACTACATATTTAAAACATGAAATCTTGATCTTTTTTTGTTGTTGTTTTTATTCTAATCTAATAACGAGTTTTTTACAGGTGAAATAACATGAACTGGTGAGATAAATGCAATTCGAATTCATATTTTATAATCTTTTTTATTAGTGTACAACCCAGGGCTGGAACAAGAACTGATAAACTATAGTTAGGTGAAGGTATTTAACTATGGAGTCCCTAAAAGTCCTTAATTAAAATCTTACTCAGTTAATATATGAAAGTATATCATAATATATCGATATTTAAATATAATCATGAGAATAAGATCATTATGAATTTTATTCATATGTTGCATATGAATTTTATTTGTATGTTTTATGTTATTTAAAATAATCAGCAATTTAATATAAACAGCAATATAATATAAATTTAGCTCAATTTAAATAATACTTAAACAATTGTAGAATATATTTAATCTAGTACAAATATTCTAAAACAGTTCTAAAACAATATTGGATTGAACTAATGTGAAGAGAAAAGTCCAATACATTTATTTATTTATTTATTTGTTTGTTTGTTTGTTTCAGGGGGCCCCGTGAATCCTGTCGTGATGTTTCTAGGAGCTGTTTTGCTGGTATGTGTGTTTGTTATCTTGGCTCAAACCTTCATAATCTGCAAATGGAGAAAGAGTGGACACTGCAGTGGTAAGTGGAGGCCCTTACTGGCCTTTACTTTACTTTACAGTAGACACAGCATTCAGTCGAGTTCAATTTTCCTCACTGAGAATAAAGCCCATGTGATCAGGTGTTTCAGGAAAGTGTAAATGCAAATAAATGAATAGCTGCATTTGGAAATACAGTGTTTATGTAATACACAAGCTTGTACTAACTAACTGTGAATGTCACGGTGATGAGTTTGTCTGATCCAAACATGATTCTGTATTATGTTGCCACCACAGTGAGAAATCAGCAAGACTCAGCAGCAGAGAAGACAACCCGTCAGGTACTACATGTGTTCTGGAATGACTTTAGGAGATGCGCTATGATGCACTGACACTGTTTAACATTCATACAGAACTTACTTGTCCTTCCGTGTCCATTCCCGCAGGACCACACTGCGGAGAATCTGAACTACGCTGCCATCCATTTAAAAGAGAAGGAACCCAAAGCTGGAAGAAGGATGAGGGAACAGCCTGAAGATGTTGTGTACTCTCACGTGAGAAGCTCCAGTGCCAAAGCTCATCGTTCACATCGCTAGCTCTCTTTATTTAGTGAGCAGTACTGAAGTCTGGGGACACCTGGGGACGTTTTGAGATCTGAATGTGATTATTTGAATTCATTCTGGGCTGGGTATGCAGGTGTATGCAGGTGTATGTTGTCTCTGCTGTATTTTGTCTAGGCTGCCAGGCGTGAGGTCATTTTAATGGCTGGTAGTGCCTGACATTGTGCATCCATGAGTGTGTTCAACAGAAATCTCATTTAAGACTGTGGTAAGAATTTCCCCAGAATGTGTTTTAATCCAGCGATTTTATTAACTAGAGTTAATTTTGTACGTTAGTTTGTTTGTGTGTATGTGCGTAAAATTGGCATTTGCTGGTAACATATCGTCACTGTCCAAAGAAAAACATGTATCTCCATTTTTGTTGGTTTTTACTTTTATGCCTCATTTTATCACATGAGCTACTGTTTACACTGTGTGGGAATTTCATGAAGAATGGACCGACAGAAACGTCCCAAAAGTGCTTAGAAAGACGTCTGGTTCCATTGACTTTCATTCAAGTTAAATGAGGTTTTTTGGCTTCTCCTGTAAAGTTGCCATTTTGGAGACACCTGTTTTTCTTTGAGCAGTGACGATATTCTAACTATCCTTATTCATAATGCTTTCTAAATTTATTCATAAAGTGTGATATGGCATGCATAATGGCTTAAAGTGGCAATAGTAAGCTAATTAGCTAACTATTTATAATCATCGACATAACACTTTATAAAAACAAGAGTATACTGCTTCATACTGTCAGGTTTCGCAATGCACCATGATATCCATTCATAAGAATGTTGTCAGCATAAATGGTATAATATGTTAGCTTGGCTTTAAACTGTGCAAAAGAAATGGTATAACTAAATAAAAAGTGATATATAAATATGGATTTGGTGTTATTTGTACTTGGCAGATAAGCTTTGAAAGTGCGGGCATAATGTTTTTTCTGATAAAAATAAAGTAAAAAATCTGTCCATATTCCATATTTCCATATAATTTCCATAAATAATATGTGCTACTTTTATATACACCTGACAACAACAGCAACAACAAAAAGTTTTATCATTTGTTTTAGCAACAAATCCAAACATATTTTAAAAACATGAAATACTTATTACTATTTACTATATTTATTGTAATTCTAATCTAATAATTTTTACAGGTAAATTTACATGGGCTGCTGAAGTAAATGTATTTCAGATTGATATTTTATAATCTGTTTACTAATGTAAAACCCAGGAACAAGAACTGAGAAACTATAGTTATGTAAAAAATATGTAACTATAGAGTCCCTATTTAAAAGTCCTTATTTAAAATCTGAAATCTGAAAGTATGTCAAAATATATCAATATTTAAATATTATAATCAGAATCAGAGTTAGAATCAGAGTTTTAAATAAATGTATTTATGAGGTGTTATATGGCATGCATAATGTGTTACTGTGAACAGTAAGCTCGTAAGCTAACTATTTATAAATTATAGGTATAAAAACTTTTGGTTTTGACAACGAGTATAGAGCTTCATGATATCAGGCTTCAAAATGCGTTGTAATATCCATTCATAAGAAAACTGTCAACATAAATCTTGTAATATGTTAGTGTGGCTTTAACTTGGGCAACGTGCCTAGAAATGGTATAACTAAATAAAAAGTAATATATAAATATGTATTTGATGTTATTTTTACTTGGCAGATGAACGTTTAAAATGTAGGCATAATGTTTATTCTGATAAAAATAAAATGTAAAAAATGTTTGGCTATATTTCCTTGTGCTATTTTTTGTACATTTGATCATCTTTTTTTAGCATTTTTGATTCCTCAAGTGCCAAATCTAAAAGGCAACATGATAGCATAAACTTTGACCAACAAAAGAATAATAAGTTAAAGAAAAAGAATAAAAATACATTAACTAATAAACTGTTGCATTTGGATGTGGTAAAGCCTTTGATTAAAAAGAACAGGTATTGATAATATTAAACATTAAAATCAATGCTATTTTACAGTATTTATTTATAAAGAACATATAAGGAGTCAATAATTCAATATGCACTCTTAGTTTCTGGTATTTTTAATGCCCTATACAGTTATATACTGTGTTCTTGTGTCCTAAATGACTGTGTTCATATTCTGTGATTTTTTTCAAAAATTTAAGTTATAATTGGTGTAAATGGTATATATTATCTATGGTATATATATTTGATTGACAGCTTTATAGACATCAGCAATGGAGGATGAATTCTACTACTACTAATAATGAAAAATAAACATACATAAAACATACAAACATCATATACACATATATTTATACATGCACATATACATGTACACACACACACACACACACACATAAATATATATATAGTCATGAAAGACAGAACCATGTGACTTTTTTAGCCAATGACGTTTAACTCAACCAACCAGATAGAGCGAATACAACTCAGCACTTCTGTCAGTCAATTCCTTTCAGATACTGCATGACGCTCCGGGTGATGGCTCTACACAGGATTGCACTTATTATTATATATGTCTACAAAATCTGTAAGTTTTTAATAATCATGTAATATATTGTTAGCAGCGCTTATTATTCAGAAGTTTCAATTCATATTTGTATGTTTGATTTGGAATTATTGTTTTTATTTTAGATTCTGTTCAAGCAGTGGGAAATTCAGAGGCCTTGGTCATCTCAGCTAAACCTGGTCAAGCGGTCACTCTCAACTGCATGTTTGCCAATGAGTCAGGTGTAGATGTTAAGATGTGGTACAAGCAGAGACTGGAGCATGCTCCACTGGAGGTGGGAACACATTTAGAAGGAAAGTCAGGCATGATTTCAAATAAATTCGACAGATCAAGATATAAAATCAGTAGAACTGCGAGCGGCGTTTCTCTCCGTATTGAAGGTGTTACTAAAGAGGATGAAGGAATGTACTTCTGTGGAGCAGCTGGGACGAAGACACTGGACTTTTCTAATTCTACGTTCTTAGCTGTGACAGGTAATATAACTGACATACTGTCTACTGTTTCCTTAACATGTAAAGCCTAATAAGTAACATGAATGGATTGTAAATACTTCAAATCAGAGAACAGTATCAAATACATTGTTACTACTGATATTAATATAAATTAATACTATAAATCCAATACCTTTCAAAATCATATTTTAGTTTCATAAGGAGAATACTGTAATTGTGTTTATACATGCTTACTATACATTTATTATACTGTTATTACACCAGTACAGATGCTTCAGTTTTCTTCTTCTTTATTTTTATCATTAAAAGCTTGAGCACTGCATCATAAATACTTCAAATCAGTATCTAACAATACTCTTGAATACATTGTTGCTATTGATACTAATGTAAATATATGCTGTAAATATTCATTTCTTTTATATTCGCAATCAGTACATTGTAATTCCACTGGTATGTTGTTATTATACTGTTAATGTTACACTGCCTATATTATATTTTCCAGGGCAGTTGGACATATCAGTGCTCCAGACTCCAGTACAGGGGTCAGTTTCTCCAGGAGAGTCGGTGACTCTGCAGTGTACGGTCCTCTCTGAGATCAGAGCAGCAGATCTCCGAGTGCTCTGGTTCAGAGCTGCTGCAGGACAATCCTTTCCTGAGATCATTTACACTCATCAGAACAGCAGCAGCCGTCAGTGTGAGATCAGCTCTTCTACACACAGCTCTGTGTACAACCTCTCCAGGAACATCCTCAACCACCACCATACTGGAACCTACTACTGCGCTGTGGCCGCTTGTGGGAGGATCATATTTGAGCACAGTACAACAGTAGAGCTGGGTAAGTCTTTCTGTGTTTACTGTGGTTATAAACATCTATTCCAAAAAAGCTGGGAGAGTGTGTGAATGCAGATTGAAACAGAAAACAGCAAGATGCAGAAAGCATTAAAAATAATATAGACAGCCTGTTCATCGCTGTGTAACTCTATGGGATTGTTTGACACCAGTTGAGATAGTTTTAACTTTTTTTGTTGTTTGTTATCTTAGAAGATGGCTTGCTACTGTACAGTTTTAATTTGCACATGTTTACGTTAACATACTGTACATATCAACACTGTCCAAAGCAAAACATACACAGCAGCTGCTATCCTCACTGTGTGAAAATTGCGTGATAAACAGACAAATAGAAAGGGCCCAAAATCACTTGAAAATAAATCTGGTACCACTGATTACATTAAAGTTAAATTAGATTTCTGGCCTCACCTGTAATGTTGCCATTTTGGAGATACTTGTTTTCTTTTAACAGTAAAAATATATTTATAATAATATACTTAAAATAACACTTTAATGATTATATATCATGTTTTGGTTCAACTACAAACTACTGCCTTCACTTGAATACAGGCCCACGGAAAATTCACAGTGGTCCATGGCCAATGGGTTGAGAAACCCTGGGCGGAGTAACATGAAGTTATACATGCGTTAATATTAAGTAATGCAGTTTCTAAAAAACAATATTTAATAAGATGAAACATTATATATCTAATTTTTGTGCCATGTTTTTTGATTGATCTTTGCATTTATATTTTTTTTACAGTGTTCAGTGTTTCAACTTTTTTGAAATTTGAATTTGGGATTGTAGATCATGCAGTATATGAACTATTTCTTTTGTGACTCTGCTTGTTTTGTTGTGGTTCAAGTAAGTTTGGACCCTCCAGGTCAAATTACTGGTTAATTGATTTTGTCATTTATATATATATACATATATTTGTCATGAATGGAAGAACCATGAGTTTCAATTCATATTTGTATATTTGATTTAGAATTATTGTTTTTTTTAGATTCTGTTCAAGCAGTGAGGAAGTCAGAGGCGTCGGTCATCTCAGCTGAGCCTGGTCAAGCGGTCACTCTCAACTGCATGTTTGCCAATGAGTCAGGTGTAGATGTTAAGATGTGGTACAAGCAGAGACTGGAGCATGCTCCACTGGAGGTGGGAACACAGTTAGAAGGAAAGTCAGGCATGATTTCAAATAAATTCGACAGATCAAGATATAAAATCAGTAGAACTGCGAGCGGCGTTTCTCTCCGTATTGAACGTGTTACTAAAGAGGATGAAGGAATGTACTTCTGTGGAGCAGCTGGGACGAAGACACTGGACTTCTCTAATTCTACATTCTTAGCTGTGACAGGTAATATAACTGATTTACTGTCTACTGTTTCCTTAACATGTAAAGCCTAATAAGTAACATGAATGGATTGTAAATACTTCAAATATATTATCAGAGAACAGTATCAAATACATTGTTACTACTGTTTCATTTTAGTTTCATAATGAGAAAAGTTATTGTACTATTACATGCTTATTATTCTGCTATTACACTGCTACTATTAAATTTATTCAGGTTCTTCAGTTTTCTTCTTTTTTATCTATTTCTTTCATTAAAAGCTTAAACTGCACCATAAATACTTCAAGTTGATATCTAATATCCTGAATATGTTGCTATTAATAATATAAATACACACTGTAAATATTAATTTCTTTTATTTTCACCATCAATGCATTGTTATTCCACTGGTATGTTGTTATTATATTGTTAATGTTACTCTATCTATATTATTTTTTCCAGGGCAGTTAAACATATCTGTGCTACAGACTCCAGTGCAGGGACCAGTTTCTCCAGGAGAGTCGGTGACTCTGCAGTGCACGGTCCTCTCTGAGGTCAGAGCAGCAGATCTCAGAGTGCTCTGGTTCAGAGCTGCTGCAGGACAATCCTTTCCTGAGATCATTTACACTCATCAGAACAGCAGCAGCCGTCAGTGTGAGATCAGCTCTTCTACACACAGCTCTGTGTACAGCTTCTCCAGGAACATCCTCAACCACCACCATACTGGAACCTACTACTGCGCTGTGGCTGCTTTTGGGAAAATCATCTTTGGGAATGGAACAGCAGTAGAGCTGAGTAAGTCTTTCTGAGTTTACTGTGGTTACAAACATCTATTCCAAAAAGGCTGGGATCCCATTTCATCCCAGTTTTTTCTCATGCATTCTCCCTTTATGAACAGCAGCATGAGTATGCTGGAGTATTGGTACTCCTGATGATATTCGACACTGTAGTCAGTGAAATGCCTAATATTCTTTATCAGAATGTTGAACTTAAACTTTTGGACTTTCCTGATATTATTATATCCACAGAACATTGCATCTCTATTTAAAAATGTTTTTATTGTAACATTTCACATTAACACTGATTCTCAACCTTTTCTGTCCCAATGCTCACCTGATTATTACTGCAAAGCAGATCGGCCCACCAGAAAACTACATTTAACATTTACAGTATGAACACAATTTCTCCAATACATGTGATTAAAATTATGATATGTCCAAATTCAAACAAAGGAGCTGTGAAAGCACACCAAGCAACCTCACCTCTTATCATTGGCTTGTTGTCTTGGACAGATGATGTTTATTTAGCCTGATACTGCACAGTTTTTTTATTTACACCTGTGTACATTAATATACATATCAACACTGTCCAAAGAAAAACATACACAGAAGCTGCTGTTTCATGCTTAATGGACCAATAGAAATGGCCCAGAGTTTGGCCCGCTAATGTAAAGTTGCCATTTTGGAGATACTTTTTTAACACTCACAATGTATCTGTGTTAATATGCTCAATATAACAGACCAATAACAGTGGATCCTGGCTCATTGGTGGTCCATGGCCCAGGGGTTGAAAAACCCTGGACCGATGATAACATGAAATGATACATTCATTAACATGAAGTAATTTATTAACAAAGGTGAACTAATGTTAAGTAAAATGTATCATTTTTTCTAAAAAACAATGATTAATAAGATGAAATATTATATCTAATTTTTGTGCTATGGTTTTTGATTGGTCATGGCTTTTATTTATATAATTTTGTAAATCAGTGTTCCAAATGTTGAATGTAGATCATGCAATATATAAACAATGTCTGTTATGAATTCGTTGTGGTTTCATAATTAGTTTGATCGAACTCCTGGTCAAATAATATATATTTATCCATTTTTGTCAATTTTCTAATTGAAAATAAGTTAACAGATCCTTAAATATGACTGAAGTAAAATACAAAATGTGCTAACCCTAAAGCTGTGTTGTTGCCACATTTTACATTTTTATTTCTCATGTCTTGTACTTTATTTCCTATTAAACTATAATTTCTAATCTTTATTTTCTAGATTCTCATGATCACCAGTCTATGCTGATTGTTATCATGGGAGTGGCGCTGGTCTTGAGCGTGATGGGGAATATCTGGAGTTGGATGAGCGCAAGCTGCAGCGGTGAGTTTATAGAGAAGCAGTGATGTTCTGGAATACGTCACTACAAGACTGAAGTTCTAACTCGTGTCCTTTCAATGCATTTCAAGGCAAATCATCTCAGTCTGTCAGCAACAGCTTCTCAGAGGTGCTTCTAGACAAGGTACATTACCATCACACTCATTTTAATGATTCCACTGAGGGGTCAGGGGGGCTTTCAAAGCCCTTTCAAAGTGAGTGTGTGTGTGTGTGTGTGTGTATATACCTACAATGTGATGATTATCTAGACTGAACTGCTGGTTGTCTATTTCAGTATTGATCTTGTGTTTTCTGGAACAGGACACTTACGCTGAGGAGTTTGATGTCACTGCATTACTCTTCTCTGAGAAGATGAAGAGAAGCGCACTGGAGGAGAATGTGTTCACCCGAGTGAGGTTCACACCTGTGTCTGACTTCAGAACAAAGCAGTAAAGCCAGATTACAGAGCAGAACAGAAGTCATATACAGCTAATCAAGTCATGTAGCTGTAGAAGTGATTACTTCTCCATGTGTAGTATAACTATTAGCATCATTGCTCAGTGATTTTAGCCCGAATGTGCCATGGCAGTGATTTTTACTGAGTGCACGCTCATGCCTTGTACCTTGTGTAAAACGAGCCACAAAAAATAACCTCAGGTTTTACTAACCATGTGTGAACTGACATGTGTAAATGTTCAGTCATATTCTGTAGAAAAGTTTTCCAAGGTTGTTCTTTAGAATGGATGCGCTCAAGGAGACATTTAGTTTTATTGTGCATGGCACCGATAATGCTGGTTGTTCAACTCTGTGGCAAACCTCATGAAATATGGCTTCCCAGACAGAAGAGATATGTCCCACTGCTTTGAAATGTTTCCCAAACTAAACCCAGCCGCAAAGTTTCAGCCCTTGACCAGTTGCAGGTTTTCTCAACTTTGATTGCGCCATGTTTTCTAGTTATGAGCCATGTTTTTTGGATGTTCCAGCAGTGCGTGAATCTAGTATTATCCCATGTGAATCTGTCTAATTGAATCTTTGAATATTATAATATTATCCCATGTGACTCTGTATGCAGACATACTGTAGCATAATTACATCACTTCTTCACCCCAAGTAAAACTATTCCTGTATGAATATGCTTAAATAGGTTTGAAAATTTTACTTAATTATGAAAATAAAATCTTTTACTCTTGTCCTGGGACATAAGCCATTCTTTGAAGAATTCTTTCTGTCCTAAATTCTCTTAAAAGATGGTTTCTCAATAGTTCTTCAGTAAAGGAAAACTTATACACGTGTTATATAAAACCATATCATATTTTAATGGTTCTCCAGACTGAGGGAGAACGTGTTGTATATGTGTTTCTATAGCACCAAGCAGGTTCTTATATTATAATGATTGACCACTGTCAGCTTTCTACCTTTGGTCAAATTTCTGGACTTGTGAGACTTGCTATGGCCACCAGAGGGATGCAGAGACCCCCATCATTTTACAGTCTGAGCCTTCAGCACCATCTGCGTTCAGACTGTTCGAGGAAAGTACTCCCACCATTTAGTGCTAAGTCATGAGTGCAGTCGCTCCATAGTGTAGAGGGCCTACAGCGACTGAGCATCCTGCTAGTCTTTATTTAGCTCCTGCATGTTAATGTTATTTCTCACTGCACTCTTAAATAGGCAGTCTATTATAAGTTCTTACTTTTATGTTAGATGTTAGACAGTGGAGTGTTACGCCTTAAGAGCATCAGCTTATTTGGGACATGACAATATTGACTAAACCAGCTAATTATGTTTGTACTTTTTTATTAATCCAAAGTATTTTTTTCATAACTGAGGGGCCCAGTTATTCTCTTTGCACCAGGGCCTGTAAGATCCCAGTAACACCATTGCTCTCATTATTCATTGTTCTGTTTAACATGTCCAAATAAATACATAAATAAATAAAATGCTAAAACCAGCTACTGTTGATTCTTTCCTATAATTTTTCCTTTTTCCCCTTGTCATAAACCCATTTGAATGTGGTAAGTATTACTTGGGCATGTGTGATATTTGGATGGCGTTTGGGTAATTCTGTACTTGATGGTAAACCAGTATGTCTGTCACGTCTGTTGTTTTTACAAGTCTGCTGAGTAATAATTCCAGAGTGGGATTAATACACCAAACCCAGAGCTTTCGCTGTAGTAATAGTTATTCTGCTCAAATCTCAGTAATATTTATATTATTTGCAAATATTAATTGCAAACTGTCATTATGTGATCTAAATTCACCACAAACACACATGCTAGTAAATAACGCCTTTTAAATTTCAGATATTTGTTATTTCATAGTTGCAGATTAATAAAGACCTTTAAAATATCAAATGCTCTGACCACATCAGGGGCAGCAGATTTATAACAGCTGTTTCCCATCAGGGACCAGAGGACCAAATGACCTGGAGTTCAGTGGCTATCAAATAACAAAACAACACAACAGAAAGCCTGCGACCGTCAGCTGGTGAAAGATTAGTTCTATTTATATGAAGATTCATAAACATGTAAACATATGACAGTTTTATTTACATTCAGTTTAGTTTTGAAGAGTACCAGACTCCACCTCCACCTCCACCACCAGCAGCCTAAATTAGCAGATGATGATAATGATGATACAGGCTAATAGAAATAAGGTTTATAAACAGAGTAGGGTTAACGAGTTACACTGCGGTCATTAACAGTGGAGCTCCTCACTGCAGAGTACAGAGTGTCTTCCTGTGTCTGAACTCGTTTCTCTCGTCCTCTTTTAGTTTTCCTTTCATGGAAATGTAAAGCTGCGTAATTCAGCTCCTCAGCATCACCACCCTGCAGGAATGAAGATGAGAGTTTCAGTTCTTAGATATCACTGACTCTGTGTACTATCAGTAATAACACCACTAAAGACGTACCTGTCTGGTGGTCTTCTCTTTGACTGACACTTGTTGACGTTTCTCTGCTGAATAACAAATAGATGCAGGTCAGTGGGTAATAAAAAGTATTTAACAATTATTAATCTGGAATCCCTGTTTTATTAACATACACAGGTTGCATATACTCGTATTAAATGACTGTAACATGTTAATACTGCATAATTCACAGATTTCAATAATTGGTAAGAAGCTGTAATTAAAATAAAAAAAATGCATTCAGAATGATGAACAGAGCTGTGAAAGCCTCAAAAGGCAAAGTTTATAATTATATTATGAATGTTGTTTTAAATTTCTCAAATCTCACAGTAGATTACAATATGGGGATATGTGAATTATATATGTGGAAAATGACATCATATCAGTTACCTTTCAATCTGAAGAAAACATCTCATAAATAAATAAATGTATAAATAGAAAGTCGATACATATATATATATATATATATATATATACATATTTGGAATTCTGACATATAATAAAAACTCACCACTGCAGTGTTCACAGTTTCTCCTTTTACGGTTTAAAATGGTTTGGACGGAAATCACAACCACACACAGTCCCAGAGCTGCTCCAAGACAGATCACTACAGGATCCAGAGGCCGTGCTGAAGAATATACATCATCAATTACAGTCAAAATTACACTTTCAATTACTTAATATCCTTATTAAAACCCTCATCATCAAAAGAATAGCTGCACCCAGGAGGAGGTGTGGGAGTGCGGTGCTGTTGGGAAGGAAGATAAAGGTTACCAGGATCAATAACTGGTGATAAATTTAGACTGATATGATCAATATTTATTGAGCTACACATACAGAAGTCTGTCTCTCAGTATGGCGTCGGGCCGCCGTGTTTGCTAACTCAACATGCCAGACGTCTCGGTATGGAGCTGTAGAGGTTCCTAATGGTGTCCTGTGATAATCCATCCCATGCCATTTAAATATCCTCACACAGTTCCTGTAGATGGTGTGGCAGGAGGTGAAGTGACACCAGACCTTGACATGATGTTCAAGGGCAGTTACTGTAAGAGTCTATGTTCTGCGTCCCCCAGCCGCCTGCTAATGTTGCTGACATTAGGATACATTTCATTCCTGTCGGTTAAATTCTTCTGGGTGCACCCATCATCCGGGTGTTTTTTATAACCCAGAAAACCTCTCAGGTTAGATTACAAAGTGGAACAATTTTTTCAGCCATATCACAGTCATAATGCACACTTTCGGGTGGAACAGGTCAGGTGATAGTTTTGTTGAATTTGCATTTGAAAGAAAGTTACATATCTATTACTACTGCTACTGAAGTCAACATATTACAAAAATAAAATATTTAATAATTAAAACAAATTATTGCTAGATTTTATGTTTATTTTCATTTGATTTTAAACTAAATAGAAAAGCACCATATTTGAGTATATTATTTGTAGAGTATGTGTTAACTTATTCTAACAACATCAACAGAACATCTAATACAGCCTGGCACTTACAAAATGATTAACAACCAGCGCATTAGGCACTCCCAGTCGCAACCACTTTAGATACTAACAGTCAAATGTTTACACACGGCTACGCGTAGAATGGACCTTTCCAGGACAATGAACCAGCTTTCTTAACCTGCAGTGGAGCTGATAGAACAAGGTTTATTACTAAGCAAGTTTGGAGCGATTCTATTGGTCGGTCCATCATGAATATTCACTAACCTGAAAGGAGAACTAGAGCTTTTACACTGTGCAGAAAAAATATCAAAGCTTTTACACCACTAAATATATATTAGAGGTGGAGATATGGAGGAGTATCATACTGTGTACATCAGGAGTAGATGTGGTGTATCAGGATATGGACTGGTTCAGACTCTCTTCAGTTGGAGCTGTTCAGTGTACGACTGTAGAGGCCTTAAGATCACCAACTACATTCAGTTGGTTGTGTCTAAATGTTTGACTGGTGGTGTATATGAAACCTTGGTTTGACTCTATTTGTATGTTCTAGAGTAAAGTTTTGCACCTCTGCAGAGTAAAAAGACATGGATGACCGTGTAGTGGGTTCAATGATTACAACTCACATCTCATAATTATACATTTTCCTTTGATCAAAAAAGCTTACAGTGAACAGTTCTACTGAGGACCTACCCAGTTCTACTGCTGTTCCATTCCCCACAATGATCTTCCCACAAGCGGCCACAGCGCAGTAGTAGGTTCCAGTATGGTGGTAGTTAAGGATGTTCCTGGAGACGTTGTACACAGAGCAGTGTGTAGAAGAGCTGATCTCACACTGACGGCTGCTGCTGTTCTGATGAGTGTAAATGATCTCAGGAAAGGATTGTCCTGCAGCAGCTCTGAACCAGAGCACTCGGAGATCTGCTGCTCTGATCTCAGAGAGGACCGTGCACTGCAGAGTCACCGGCTCTCGTGGAGAAACTGGCCCCTGCGCTGGAGTCTGGAGCACTGATATGTTGCCCTCAGGGTGACCTGTTTATTAATATAAAAAGTGAACTACGTTGGTTTAGTTGGTTAAAGTCCACCAATTAACTATTCTGTGCTGTTAATGGCTAGCATAATAACCTGTGGATAATTCTAACAGCAGATCACAAACATATAAGCACAATTTATTCTGAATATTTATAATCATTAGGGTAAAACTTTAAGACAGCTGTTTCATTAAGATAGAACTTTAAGACTACAGCTGTTTCTCCACCCTGATCCTGGAGCCTGACTCCTCAGGAGCTGTACTCCTCTTGCGATAAGCGCTGCACTAGAGTAAACTGAAGCCCCCAAATTTGTCTAATGTTGCTCTATTAACTAAATGGCTGCAATTTAATTAAGTCAGACATGTACTCCTGATTACTGCAGTGCTGGGATTCACTTGCACACAAATTGTTTTGAAGTCAATTGGTCTAATTTTCTATATTATATAATAGTGATCTGAGTATCTATATTAAGTCATAAGAGTAAAGTTATTAAAGCTATTTTCTTTGAAAAGTGAAAATTACAGAACAGACAGTTAAACCTTTGGGGTAAGATTTCCCCAGGTTTGGAGGAAAAGCTTTTCATTTAGCAATTTGAATTTCATCATAAAGAAATAAGTTCTTAACTGGAGTTTAACTCACTAACTAGCATTAGGGCTGTAAGTTAGCAACAGTTTTAGTCATCTTGATGGAGAATGGTTTATGTGCAGCTCAGCAGCTAACTTCCGCAGCTCAGTTGTATCACATTATCTGAACCGTCCCGCCATAAATAATTGGTGGTTATAATAGCACATGTTTAAATAATTAACTAAATTTACATTTCAGGTATTTGTACTGTCACTTGTTTTATCGTACTGTAAAGAATTAAAGTGAAATGAATTGAATCCTCAATTTTCTTTTAAAATGAAATACCGTTTTGGGCTGTGATTAATAATGTGTAAAAATCCAAAAACTAAAAATAACTGAATGAACTGTTTTCCATTGACTTAAAAGTTAGACTGGGTCTGGTTAAGATTTACTGTTTTTGAAAGTGACACATCATTTATATAATTTTTAACTATTTTTCAGGTAATTTTATTTATTTATATTTATTTGCCAAAATAAAAAACAGAAAATAATATGTATTAAAATGTGTTTAAAAATTATACTCTTAAAGAGTATGTACTCATTTCTGAAAACCAAATGCAATATCTTTCAATACAGGCTAAACTTGTGTACAGCCATGTGTGGGGACATTTAATGCCACTACTATTGAAGGTTTTTGAATTGCTGTGAAAACAGATGAAGATGAAAATGTGGTGATTACCTCTCACAGCTAAGAAAGTTCCATTGGTAAACTCAAGCAGGCTCCCCTGAGACTTCCCACAGAAGTACATTCCTTCATCGTCTTTAGTGGTACGTGGAATAGTCAGAGAAAAGCTGCTCCTGTTAGCCTCCAGTTTGATTCCTAATTTCTCGAATTCTGGTTGGGTTAATACCTGTCCCATCACTGACCCCACCTGCCGAAGAGTCTGTCCCAGTTTATACTTATACCACACCAGTCGCTCTCTGCTCATGTGTTCACCAAATGTGCAGTGAAGTGTAGCAGCTTCACCAGGACTGACTGACACCAACGGCTCCTGGTGGAGGTCTACAGCGAGAGCAGGACCTGTAAAATGAGCTGAAGTCGTATTTACCTCAGTCAGAAAAAACAAGGAGGTATAATATTAATAAAGACTTATAAAACTTACCTGTTTCATAAAGAGTGGCAATAAGAATCCAGGTGACCCTAATCTTCATAGACATCTCTGTGATTATTTGGACCATTTGTAGTGGAATGTTGGAAAGGAAGTCACAGTCTCATTTCTGCCTGCATGACACAAGATTATTTGGCCAGAAGAAGTTCTCTGGGCGTTTTTATAAGCTAGCTGTGTCATCAACAGTGCAACAGCCAATGAGCACCTTCATTCAGGAAGTGTCACCTCAGACAGGAACTACTTAATCTGAAGACAAATTACTCTACAGTTTTTAGGGGTTTTTCAGTCATTCCCACCAAAAATATTTAAAGTAGACCAGCGTTAAGTATCTGTTTTACTAGGTCAGTGGTCAGTAACTCAAATGTTAATTAGAACAATTTTTAATAAGACATTCTTAATGAGAAATATTACTGTGATGGCCACCACTGGGGTCACTGCTATGGGGGACCATGAAGAGTGTTTCTCAGGATGCACTTTATTCCTGGTTTAAAAGGACAATTTATATTGTAGTTTGCAGGTTTAGGTTGCATGTGGTTGTGTTTTTTTTCAAACTGGTGTGTTGAAGTGATTGACCATCTTTGAGTTGGGTTTGTCTGTTGATGGCCTTCTCTCCATTTCCTCCAGTTCCAATAAGGAGCACTTGGGTTTTCTTCTGCTACGTTATGTAATATTTTAATAGTTTATATCAGCCTGTGTTTGCTAGGATGGTCACTGTCTCAATAGTTTCTGGTGAAAGGTCTGTGTCTGTGATGTCACATATTAGGTACTGTTACCTCATGCTTCCTCTCGCTGTGAACTGAGAGACCTCTATAGGCTGCTATTCTTAGACCCTGGGGCATATAGACCCGATGGATGTGCGGATTATGGCCATACGCTGTAAGAAAACAGAGATTCGAGGATGATTGTCACTGGAAGGGAGCTTTCTGAAGAGGGACATCAGTACAGGGGAAGCTAACCACACACGAGTAAGAACTCTGGGACAATGTTTTGATTACAAGTGTGTGCTCATCACTGCCTCATCACACACATACCCTGCTTTTACACTAGCGAGGCACCCTTGTGGTTGTGCTCATTGCTTTGTTTGTGTGTGGTCATGGTACCAAGGTCTAGTAAAGCTAGATAGCTGCTTGCATTCTTGGCTAACTTTATTGACCAGCTAGTATGCTAGCTAAACTAGCCAGCTATTGAGTGATCTAACCCACCAGAGAAGCCAGCAATATCCACTATTTCATCCACACTTCAGTTTTCTTTAAATATTTATGTACAAAGATGCATGAATATGAACCGGGGAAAGATAAAACAAAGTTATGAGGCTCTCTTACATGTTTACCACCACACTGCTGAGAACTGGACTTAAGGAATAAGGAATTAATTACACTACCCGTCAAAAGGTTTAGACATGCCTACTCAAAGAAGCTTTTCATTATTTTTAGTTTAGTTTTTCAATATTCATAAAGAACATTTACCAAACTGAAGAAGTAAAGAGAATTTTTAATTGTGCAAAAAAATAGATATTTTTTTATATATGGTCATATGGCAGTAATATAATACTGTGGTCCATCAAAGGTATATGTGGTATATCAAGATATGTATGTGTATGTTGGTTGGGGGTGTCTAAACTTTTGACTGGTTCTGTAAGGTCTCAACTGGTACTGTAATACCAACTCCAGGAAGTAAAAAGTGAAGTAAAGGAGTGCTTTCTAGGAAAGAATATTAGTTGTAAGGACATATCTTAAATATTAATATTACTAATAATTTTGGACAAACATTTAGGCCAGTGATTGAAACCCCCCTCTCTACACCAAACGTTAAGGACTGCTGGGCACAGTCACCCGGTTTTTACAAGGTGTGTTATTTTCAGTCAGTTTGGTGTCGGACTTGACCTCCTGCTCTGCCCTGAACGTTGATAGGTCGAGCTTTATTTCCATTATTAATAAGTACAAAGAACTTAGCGAGTTACACTGCGGTCAGAGGACCTCACTGCAGAGTACAGAGTGTCTTCTTGAGTCTGAACTCGTTTCCCCCTTCCTGTTTTAGTTTTCCTCTCATGGAAATTTAAGGCTGCATAATTCAGCTCCTCAGCATCACCACCCTGCAGGAACGAACATCAGGCTTTAAGCAGGCGTTCTTATATTTCCCTGATTTTATGAATGTCATATACGTTAAAATGGCACTAAAGAGGTACCTGCTTGGTGGTCTTTACTTTGACTGACCCTTGTTGGAGTTTCTCTGGTGAATTAAAAATGCAAGCAGGTCAGCAACTTCATACTGAGACAGATTTATGAAATGCCTGGTGTATTTTAATACGTCCACTACCATTTAAAAGTTTGTAATGGCTGTTTTTAAAAATATGCCATTGATCGTTTGGTGTAACATGAATGTAATATGTAAATAAGACTAGTAGTCTGAATGACTAATGAAAAATGTAATATCCAGAACTCATATTTCAAAACTGAGAGGTTAAAATCTTAAAATTAATAATAAGTGGGCCAAAAAAAATGATGTAGATAATTACAGTATACTGTTAATTAATGTACAATGTTTTGTTTACATAATTTACACTATGCAAAAACATTACTTTTGATGAATAAATGAGAATATTTGAATGCACATAGATAAGATATTATCGTATATAGTTGTGTGTGGCATATGAAAATATGCTAAAGCGTCCTCTATACGGAACAAACACTCACCGCTGAACAAACACTCACCGCTGCAGTGTTCACAGTTTCTCCCTTTACGGTTTAAAATGGTTTGGACAGAAATCACAACCACACACACTCCCAGAGCTGCTCCCAGACAGATCACTACAGGGTCCAGAGGCTGGTCTGAAGGACAGAATTATAGTTACGCTCATTTAATATAATAAACTGCCGTATCAAATTCATCATTGCATATTATCTTCTGCTGAATGTTGATAGAACAAGGAAATTATATTTTTAGGATGTGCTGCTATTTCTAAGCCAAAAAAAATAAATCAAATAATACATTCATGTGGTTTTTCCTTCCAAATTTACCCAGAAAGTTGTGAATCAAAGGCCTGTTAATCTGCCTACATGTGAAATTAATGTACTGTGTTCGGCTGTTACGCTTTAATTCCGACGGTGATATCAGTGTAGTGTTTTTCAGGCATTTCTGATGTACCAAAAAATATAAACACCCTGCTCATACATTGTGCCACTTTGAGCATAAAGCTAGTGCTAACCTGGCTCATACTCATGCGCCAATGCAGAAAGCATAAAGCAGCCATTAGCTGTAACAGCGATTTCTTTACCGAGGTGTTGGAATATGGTATATTCACATAAATAGTCAATAAAATAAACAAATTAATAGCAGATCAGATCGTGTTCCAATTTAATAATTTTAGAAAGTTTAAAACAAGACAGTTTTACTGCAGCATTTAAATAGCAGCCTAGAGTATCTTACCTAAATTTGACTGGTATGAGCTTTGAGACTTGTGTGTGCACTGTGTGTATAATCTACAAAATGATGAATATCAGATTGCACTCCAAAAAAAAACCTTCTTTAAATTAAACCAACTGAATCTAATTATGGACACTTGTTCTACATTACTAAATTCTGTTTGGTTTTCAACATGAATAGGTCTTGTTGGAACTACACAAAACCCTTGTAGAAAACAAATCACGGGCAGACTTTGTCCATCTCTAACTCAAAAGCTGTAAAACGTTTATCCTAACTTATATTGAAATATGACCTTCAGAGTAATCTTCGAATGTAACTTTCGTGACTAGCGGGGTATGACAGTGGTCAACTGTAAGCGTTCAGCAGACATAAAGTCATGACTCAGGAGGCAATGGAAAGCATTAACCCCCCGTCATACAACTTTCTAACCTAAAGGCTGGCAAGTACAACACAGTATTAGAACAGCTGAACACATGGGGGAATTACTGCACACTGACGGTGAGTGAAATGCACTATCAAGCTCCGGACCATCACTAGCCATGATCTGGTGCATGTCCATACCAGAACATTCTTTGTGTGAACTTTGACTTTTTGCTAACTAATTACACTCTGTCTGCAAGATATAATGAAGTATCTTTAAAAGCTCATTTGTCTGAGTTAAAATAACTCTACACGTTCAGATGCAAAATGCCATCATCAATTTATCAAAGCCAGCCAGCGGACTCCTTTTTTATTTATAGTAGAGAGGAGCACATTGAATAGATTCAAGGTATCAGGGCTCCAGGCATGAGTTTGTGTTGACCTGCTAGCATGTCTTCTAAAAAGAAGTGAACCGTTTTAAGTATCCACCAAATTAGATCCACCATTCTCCAATTTTTACTTCAAAACAAAGCAAGCTTCTAATAAGGACATGCTCCTGTACTCACTGATTGACAAGAGTAGAGTATGATTCTGCATATGTGATACTTGGAGTATATTATACCTGCCAGATCAGGGGACTAAAGCTTCATGCCAGGAATACATGGCTTACTGAGGACTGTCTCAGGTACTACTAAAGGATTAAGTCTCTCCAGAGGTGGCAGTGATCACAACACACAGACAGAATAAACACTTCCTACATTAATTAAGTTTACAATGAGGAATTCTACTGAGCACCTACCCAAATCCACTGTTGTACCATTCCCAAATACAATCCTCCCACAAGCAGCCACAGCGCAGTAGTAAGTTCCAGGATGGTGGTGGTTGAGGATGTTCCTGGAGAAGTTGTACACAGAGCTGTGTGTAGAAGAGCTGATCTCACACTGACGGCTGCTGCTGTTCTGATGAGTGTAAATGATCTCAGGAAAGGATTGTCCTGCAGCAGCTCTGAACCAGAGCACTCGGAGATCTGCTGCCCTGATCTCAGAGAGGACCGTGCACTGCAGAGTCACCGGCTCTCCTGGAGGAACTGGCCCCTCTACTGGAGTCTGGAGGACTGATATGTTTAAATCTTGTGGACCTATTTAATGGTATAAACTTGGTCAGAGGTTGGATAAAGTTGGTCAACACTTAAAATACTTGTGTCAATTAGCTACTCTCCAAGTACACTGATGTGTAACTCACATCCAATCACATTGTACTTTACTAATGTATAATAACTTCAATGTCCAGGGCTCTAGAACCAGAGCCAGATTCACAAAAACGTTCCTAAGACAAAAATGTATGATAAACTTTAAGGGTCCTTAGAAATAGATAAATGACATGTTACTAAATTGCAGAGTTGCACCTTTGTGATCTTGAGTGTGTCAATTCTGTTCCTACCTAAGAAGTAGGTAGGTGATGTCAACTTAACAGGAGAATGCAAAACCGTAATTTCATTTTAACGTCTATGAAAGTCAATTGAACCAGACCTTTTTGCAAGCAATTCTGGGACATGAAATTTCCACACGATGCATAAATGATGGATACAAGTAAAAGATGACAAAAATGAAGAAACATGATTTTCTTTGGACAGCAACAACATCTTAAATAAAACAACATCTTTGTGAAATTTGTGTAGGAGGGTTTTTAAGATTAACTTCATCTTAAGAATAGTTGGTAAAAAAAGGCCCATTGTTTTAAATGCAGTTCTCCTGATATATATATATATATATATATATATATATATATATATATATATATATATATATCTTAAGAAGTTCTCAAATTGTATCTTAAACTTTTTAAGTTGTAGGTCATTTATCATATAGAGAATGAATATCATGATATATTGTACAGATTATCAGAAAGTGTACAACATTTCTGTCTACCAGTTATTTAGCTAAAATAACAATATTAAAAAACACAATTTTAAAAAAGTATTAAAGGTATTAAAAATTCTGTGATAAATGGTCTTTAAAAATAATTTGAGAAATATATGAATTCTTTAAAAGTTTCTTGAAGCATAATTTATCTCAACCTTTTTTTCTTAAGTATGTAGTTTTAAGAGATTTTGTGAATCTGGCCATCTGGTTTATCAAACACTGGACTACAGAGCTACCAGAATTCTGCAGCTTCAGGTTTCCCAATTTTTACATTTAGCTATTAATAAGAAATGAAGACGTGATGATTACCTGTCAGAGCTAAAAACGTTCCAGTGGAAAATGTAATCATGTTGACTTGAGATACGCCGCAGTAGTACGTTCCTTCATCGTCTTTAGTGGTATATGGGATACTCAGAGAAGTGCTGCTCCTGTTTACCTCCACCTTGATCTTATCCTTGAACTCAGGTGAAATTACCGGCTCAGCATTTGTTAACATGATTCCCACCTGCTGAGGAGCCTGTCCCGGTTTCTGCTTATACCACACCATTCTTTCTTTACTCGTGCTTTCCCCAAACGTGCAGTGAAGTGTAACAGCTTCACCCAGCTCAGCTGATACAAATGACGGCTTCTGTTGAAGATCTACAGCTTGAACAGGAGCTATAAAATGAGTGTAGGTCAGTTTTATCTCACTCAGAAGAAACAAGTACACGTCATATTAACATGCATATATTAATATATTATAAATATCCTATAAATCAGCTTACCTGTTCTGTAAAGAGTGGTCATAAGAATCCAGACAGGAGTTATCTTCACAGACAGCATGGTTATCATTTGGGGTGTTTGAAAAGGAAGTTTTGAATGAAGTCACAAGCTCCTTTCTGCCAGCCTGAGAGAAGATAAGTTGGCCACCAGAAGTTCTCTGGGCCTCTTTATAGGCTAACTGTGTCATCAGTACTGAAACAGCCAATGAGCACCTTCATTAAGGAAGTTCCACCTCACAGAGAAAGCAGACTTCTAATGGTGGTGCACTGTTTATGTTTTAACTAGGGGTGTACTATGTTGTTCGAGAATCTAGAGCATTTTGAAATGACCAATGAAACTTATGCAAGAAGTCAACTAAAACCTCAAAAGCAGGCAAAAAAATGATCTGGCTTTAGTGAAATCAGGATTCTGTATTTCATGAAATTACGGATGCAAGCAACCTGTGCCCCCCTCTAAAGTTATATGCTTATGTGTGTTCACATGTGTGCACAGCAGTATATAAAGCACTTATAGTCCCAAATGGGTGCTATTAATTTGGAGAGAAACAGGGGCAGGAGCATTTTGCTTAACTGGATTGCCCTGAGGTGTGGCCAAGCTTCATGCTGTGGTCCCACTGGCCACCCCATGGAGGAAGTTCTAGTGGAAACTCCAAAGACTCCAGTCAAATGATCCACTGTTGATATACTTGACCCTCACGGTGGACATGGAGCTCTGAGTGTTTATCACTGCTTGTTTTCACACCAGCTACTTTACATTGACACTGGACAAGCAACTCAACACAGCCATGGTTAGAGGCAGGAGACAGTTTAATTTAAGAGCTGGACGTAAACAGTGTTTCCTTCATACACTTCATGGTTGCTGTAAATACAACTCAGTAAGTACCAGCCTACTTAGTGTAAAGACTCCGCCCTCCCCAATCAGTCTTTCTCTTACTGAACACACTCCTTCATGGAACACACCCATGTTTCTAATCAACAACCAACCTTTTATTTCTGCAGCTTAGAGTCAGGGGGCACTTCTCCACCGCAAGCAAACTGGGTCACATCCAAAATAATTGGTACCGTTCCAGCACCATTACCTCTCTGTGGTCAGGAACCCTGGAACCCAAGCTGCCAAGGTGCATGGCTCTGAGATCTCATGCATCCAGGCTTTCCTCTTGCCTCTGTCAACTCCACGGACTACATTACCTCGTCATGATGTCACTAACACATGCAAACGTTCCACCAATCATGACCTGCCTCCCTGATCCTCTTCCCCAGAATACTGATTGTATTCACATGTGGCTTATTACTCATGTCTGTATATTTACTTACTGAACGTTTAGTCCTCTTTCTGGTTTGGTTTTTGATCTTCACTGGTTTTCTGGATGAACTGCACTGAGCTGAACTCATAAGCAATAGTACCCCGCTGGTGATGTGTTCATGGATGAGCCCCTTTAGCAGGAGGAGTTTGTCTTCTAATGAGCCGCAGGGCTATCTAAAATATGAAGCGTTCAAAACCTTAATCACTACAGATAGCTATGAAGCGTCACCTGCTGCTTCATAACAGTACACCTTCAGAACCGAGGAGAAAACAAAGCACGTACGGGTCGTCTTACACATGATTGCTGTGTACGACGATCCCTCTGGCATGCACACAGATGCTGAAAGTAACTTCTGGATAATGAGATATACGCCCTCAAAGCAAGGAATACCATTTGCATGTGAAGATCATGTTCCGCCATGTTGTTTATAGGTGTTGTCCTCTGACTTCTGCTTATGGACTAAAGACCACTCACCTCCAGATACGTTATCACTCGGCTCAGTGGAAAAGAGGGCCCATTCTTAACAGGCACAAGCACTTGCACTTTGTTGGTGGAAAAGAGATGTCTGATTTCTGTTACTGAATTCTATATTCAATAACAACCATATTTAATATGTTCAATATTTTAATGACTTAATATTTCAAATGTGCTGAATAGAACACTGCATTTACACTGTCATAGTTAAACAAGGAGAGGGTATTTACACCCCCAAAATTTAGATACACCATCTCCTGTTCTAGCCCAGCAAACCAAGGACAAGGAGCAACAACACCAACAATAATGGCCTGACTTCCACATCCCTATTAGAATCCTGGACAACTTTCCACTCTGGACATTTTCTCAAACTTTTGGACAATATAGAACATCTTCACTCAGCATTTAACCCTCTTCAGAGACTGATAGGAGGAGCAGTTCCACCTTTATCAGCATCACAACCCCAATAGCAGCCTGTAAGTAGCAGCCATGCTGTGTGATTGTATCCATGTTTGCCGGTCAAAGCAGATCAAAACTAAGAGCTCCATAGTGAGGAACAGCTTTAATCTACTGTGTGTTGATGTCCAGATGGAAAGTAAGTAGTTAGTATAGGTAACGTTAGCTGCTAGCAAGTTAACCAGCATAGTTAACTAAACTGTACGAGGGCGGAGCTTATTTACACAGAGGCTCTTTTTATTTAGTCGATTTCCACATGTCGCTTCTGTGACATACAGCAGAGAGTAATTTTAAATACTGAGTAAATGCATTATAGAGTGCATCACGTTTAATAGGTCAGCCTGCATGTGTCGCAGGACTGTCACAGTCTCTGTAGTTTCCGATGTCTCTGATGTCAGAGGACACTTTGGTGATGTCAGACATTAGCTGCTTTCATCTCATCTTCTCTTTTTGTTCTGAAAGGTTATCTGCTGCTGCTTGTAAGCTCTAACCACGGAATGTGTGTGTGCGTTTGTGTGTGTGTGTGTGTGTGCGTGTGCGTGTGTGTGTTTGTGTGTGTGTATGTGTGCGTGTGCGTGTGTGTGTTTGTGTGTGTGTATGTATGTGTGTGTGTGTGTGTTTGTACGTGTGTATGTTTATGTGTGTGTTTGTGTGTGTATGGTGTGTATGTATCTATGTGTGTCTGTTCACTAGTGTGTGGATGTGTGTGTGTGTGTGTGTGTGCGTGTGTGTGCGTGTGTGTTAGTGTGTGTGAGTGTGTGCGTGTGTGTATGTGTGTGTGTGTGTGTGTGTGTGTGTGTGTGTATGTGTGTGTGTGTGTCCACACCTTTCTCATTAACACCTATAACACTCCAGTTTAACAGGCCTTTCTACAGACTTAACATGGTGTTGAGGTTCTTTAACATTTAAAAAAACTTTTCACATTAACACGGCTCATATGCAAAAATTGCTGGACTATGTATATATTTGGGGTATGTACATACAATGCACTGGGAAAGTCTTCAGGCCCTGACACATTTTTACATTTGTTAGCTGCACACCTGGCTACCTCAGCATAGTGCACTTTCCTACATGTACACTTACACTAGGCTGTATTTATCTGTCCTGCATATGCTAACTGCTTCGCTCCTCAGTTCTAGTATTCTAACATACTGATGTACAGTTACTGCTCTTGCACATTTTACTGTTTACTGTTTATGGATATGTTTTATTGTATGAAGCTATATCTTTTAATTATTGCACTAGAAAATGATCCTGACAGTGTTTCATTATACTCTACAACCTTGTATTGGTATAATGGCAATAAACTTGAATTAAATTGAACTAAATTATGTTGAAGCCATGTGCTAAAATAGAAACAAGTTCAAACTTCCTGCCATCAAGCTGCACTCCCAGTACTCCATAATGAGAAACTGAAACAGAATTTTAGACATTTTTGCAGATACATTATTATATTATATACAGTGTATATATTATAAAGGAAAAAATATATTATTGCATTGGCTTAAGTATTCAGACCTTTTATTACTTAATATTTAGCTCTGGGGCCTTCAATTCCTCTTGATCAAGTGTTTCTATACCTTGATTGGAGTCCACTTGTGGGAAATTCAGTTGATTGAACATTATTTGAAAAGACACACCCCCTGTCTATATAAGGTCTCAGAGCTAACTATGCATATCAGACCAAAAACCAAGCCACAGGGAGGTAGGAATGGTCTGTGGAGCTGAGAAACAGATTACAAGAAAAAGATTCCAAAAGCTGAAAAATTTACATATACTGCAGAAGAGAGCTAGTGAGACTGATGGACGTCAGTAAGTGTGAAGTATCTGACTTCAGAGTAAACACCATGTCCAGAACGTCCACTCTTCATTCTCAGGCTTTTGGCAGCATAAAGCAGCTCCACAGCTGCAGAGTCCTGTAGAGATGGACATGGAGATGTTGAAGGGTGAAGCTTAGAGAATTCTGCCTGAACTACAGGAGTGTCAGTGCAAATCATTACACATCTTGTGAAAGCATGATAGAACACTTGTAGTACCTGCCTGGTGGGGTTCTCCACTCCTGAATCTCGCTGATGACTGACTATGACCAACAGAGAAGGAACATTACAGTGTCATATTTAGATCAGAGAACATTACGGCTGTGCAAGTCACCATACTTTGTCTTGTCGTATGACTGGCTACTTGAACAAAACCTTGTATCCCCAAAACTGTACTGATTCATTAGGAACAAACTTCACATTCCTATTGGTCCATTGACTATATACGATTATAATACAGTGAATATGATAACTGGTCTTTCTGTAATAAAAGAGACATGGCAAAAAATGAGACACAAAAGATTAAAATCTGAAACACCAGCCCAGACTGAGTTGTCACTTACCACTGCTGTGGTCAGACTTTATCTTGCAAAGTAAAATGGCCTGAGCAGAAATCACGAACACACACATTCCCAGAGCTGCTCCTAAACACATCACCATAGGATCCACAGGCCTCACTGCAAGATATGATTGAATAAATGTGTATTCACATAAATAAATATAAAACAAACTGTATACACATATATCAGCTCACAGGAAAAAATTAAGTCACCATGTGTGTTTAAGGTGGTAGTAACTTTAGTCTCCTGCAGATGGCGCTGTACAAGAATGATGGTGCTATAAATACGTGTGGGGTGTAAGTGATGGGATCCATAGATTGGGAAGAGGTGCTACAGTGCAGGGAATGTCTCGTTCCATGTGTGGAAAATGTCTCCAGAGCAGATGTTAATGATTGGCTAAAAGAAGGGATTGTATGTGGGCATGGCCATAGTGTGAAGGAAGTAGCTGAATCTGCAGGTGTATGGAAGCGTACGGTCATACAGGTCTACCAGCAGTGGCTAAAATCCCAGTCTACAGGGAATTCCCCTCGGAATTGTGCCAGGGAAGGCATCCACCAAATCTGGCCCAACTGCCCAATTCGTTAATGCAGGAGTGTCTGAAAAATTGATGTGGCCTACATGCAGAAACTTGTCCAGCCCACGCTCAATACAGTCACAGCTGTTACAGGTGTTTTTTGGAGGTGTTACATGGTATAAGGTATGTTTCAGTCAGATGTGACCAATTTTTGTCCATTGAGCTTATCCACAGTTTATATACATATTTATACAGGGCAAACCAAACCTATTCCACAGACAATATGCAAAATCATGTTGTTTCATAATCAGTATTATTTTGTGATGTAAAATAATTTTATTAATCCTTATGTTAATTTTAGGTTACTTTGTAAAACAGATACAAATCTGTTCTAATTAGACACAACATCAGCACATAGTTTGAAATATCATTATACATCTTAAAACAAATATACAAATATTGAGTTTTTTTAGTGCAGAAATATGAATGTACCCATAACTCTCACTCTTACTCAGTTCTACTGCTGTTCCATTCCCAAATACAATCCTCCCACAAGCAGCCACAGCGCAGTAGTAGGTTCCAGTATGGCGGTGGTTGAGGATGTTCCTGGAGAAGCTGTACACAGAGCTGTGTGTAGAAGAGCTGATCTCACACTGACGGCTGCTGCTGTTCTGATGAGTGTAAATGACCTCAGGAAAGGATTGTCCTGCAGCAGCTCTGAACCAGAGCACTCGGAGATCTGCTGCTCTGAGGTCAGAGAGGACCGTGCACTGCAGAGTCACCGACTCTCCTGGAGAAACTGACCCCTGTACTGGAGTCTGGAGCACTGACATGTTGCCCTCAGGGTGACCTAGTTATTAATATAAAAGTTGTTATGCATTAATTCAACTGGTTAAAGTGCACAAATTAATGTCTAGCATAATAACCTGAAGCTAACAGCACAGTACACAGATATAAGCACAGATCATCTTCTATATTTATAAACATTAGCTTAGACATTTTTTATGTCTAACATATATGTTAGTCTATAATATATCTATAAAATCTATAATTTAATCGCAATGTAATTCTAGATGACCTATGTGAAACAGTTCATGAATGTAAAATAATATAACTTGTGATATTTATGTGATATGATTAACAGCATTAATAAGAATGAGGATTTTTATAAGGATTTTTCAAAAAAATAAAAGAATACTATAGTCTTTTTGAAATGCTACACTAGATACATTTGGTATCAGAAGGTTTGACTTAAGTCATATACCACATAGGTAAAACTAATGTCAAAGCTGAAATATGAAATATCCCAATATGAAATATAGAGCAATAATTGTAACTGAGAAAAGATTTAAGTTGATATTTGAACTTGCTGATTTCCAAAATTTCCTCTAGTGTGTTTTTTACTCTGAATTTTATTTATGAACATGTGTCAGCTGTGATTATAAGCAAAGTTTAATACATATACCTCCAAATATGTTTTGGGATTCAGTAATAGATAAGCAATAGACTGTGGGATGAAGCCGACGGCTGTGGTTTCTTTGAACTGATTATTAAACCAAGAGGTAATGACAGAGGAGGAAGGCTGGTTTAAAAAGTACAGTGATAATAAATTAAATAATTTATATATATATATATATATATATATATTATGCAATATGCAAATACCTTTTATTATGCAAAAAATATTTAATCTCTTTTTCTGCACAGTATAAAAACTCTAGTTCTCCTTTCAGTTTAGTGAATATTCATGATGGACCGACCAATAGAATCGCTCCAAACCTGGTTAGTAATAAACTACTTCACAGAGCTAGACAACCTTCTTAAAATTTTGAACAGATGAAGATGAAAACATGGTGATTACCTCTCACAGCTAAGAAAGTTCCATTGGTAAACTCAAGCAGGCTCCCCTGAGACTTCCCACAGAAGTACATTCCTTCATCGTCTTTAGTGGTCCATGGAATAGTCAGAGAAAAGCTGCTCCTGTTAGCCTCCAGTTTGATTCCTAATTTCTCGAATTCTGGTTGGGTTAATACTTGTCCCATCACTGACCCCACCTGCCGAAGAGTCTGTCCCAGTTTATACTTATACCACACCAGTCGCTCTCTGCTCATGTGTTCACCAAATGTGCAGTGAAGTGTAGCAGCTTCACCAGGACTGACTGACACCAATGGCTCCTGGTGGAGATCTACAGCGAGAGCAGGACCTGTAAAATAAGGTGGAGTTTTGAAGTCATTGAAGAGGAAACATGGAAAGTAACTGTAATAAACAAACAAAAACAAACAAAAAATGAAACAGCTGTTTTCCTGTAGAGCATGTAAAACATACCTGTGATACGAAGACTGGTGATGAGAATCCAGACTGGCGTTATCTTCAGCATGTTGTTACTGGGATTATCTGAGGGCTAAAGAAGAAGTCACACGGTCCTTTCTGCCTGCGTGACAGAAGGTAGTTCTGTCCTCCAGCCCTTTTTGACCCTGCTTTGTCTTCAATAGTGAAACAGCCAATGAACGCCTTTATTCAGGAGGCATCGCCTCAGATCTGGAGGTGGAAACTTTTATGATACCAGGGTCTTTGTTGGATTAGAGAAAGGATGGTTAGCTGCTGATTGTGGTGCATGCTAATTTCCAGCCTGACTTTTCTAATGCTAGTTCTAATTCTAACAACAGGACACATCAGTATACAAATAAAAAAAAAGTTTAACATGCTTAACACTTCAATCAGCATGTACGTTACCCAGCGATGTATACACATGTATGAGTGTGCATGTATGTACGTATTTTATCAGAGTCTTCATTTACAGGTATTTATGTTTAACTGTATTGTTTACATTATATTACTTTGCTATATATGTTCTATATATAAATGTAGTGATCTACTTTATAAATGTATGTATATAGTCGCTGTCCAAAGAAAAACATGTATCTCCATTTTTGTTGATTTTTACCTTTGTGCCTTATTTGATCATATGTGCTGCTATTTACACTGTGTGGGAATTTCATGAAGAAGACCGAACAACACAAACCAAACTGGCGCTTGCACAAATGACTTCTATTCAAAGTAAAAGGTTTTACACAGGCCTCTCCTTGCACAGATACGTCTGGGTTCGACATATGTATCTAGGTTTCATGAGAGAAAACATTCAAAAAGAATTTCATTAAACTGAGGTTTTTGGCCTCTGGACCAAGGAGACATGAGGTGTGTTCTTTGGAACAACTGTGTTGACTTCTGTGATAATTAATATTTATGCATCATCTGCTCTGCTCCAAATTAATTAACATTAGAATCATTAATGTCCACAGAATAACAAGTGTCTCCAAATAGGCAGCTTTACAGGAGAGACCAAAAACCTCACTTTACTTTAATGTAAGTCAATGGAAGCAGAATTTTTCCAAACAGCCATTTCTGTTGGTCCATTCATCATGAAATTTTCACACAGTGTAAACGGCAGCTGCTCTGTACAAATGATGCATAAAAGTAAAAATCAAGAAAAAATGTTTTATGTATATATATGTTTTTCTTTGGACCACTGTGATAAAGACTAATTTAGGGTAACTACACAACATCTTCATCAGTCTTATTTCCATGGCTGAATAAAGGCTGCATGTGGTCTGGCTTGGGCTAAATCAAACCAAACCCAGTCCAAATTTCAGAGTTGGGCTAAAGGCCAATGCAATCCGAGCAGGTTACAATTACCAGCATCCATATGAGGTTTGGTGGGCTGGTGTATGACATTTCTAAAACGCTGCAACAGTGCTGTCTCCTGACATCTGGCATGTAAGATGTGCCAGGCAACATAGAGGGGGTGCTCCTAGCCCCTCTCTCGCTCTTTCTTTATCTGTCTCTTGCCCACATGCACACCCCCTACCCACCCCAGGCCACCAAACTGCATTAAAATGGAACTGCCATAATAAACACATGAGGTTCCATACCATTAATTAATTAATTCATTCATTCGTCCATTCATCTTCTAAATTTATTTATCTTCCTGGAACACAGGGGGATGCTGGAGCCTGTCCCAACCCTCATTGGACGGAAGACAGGAAACACCCTGGACAGGCCACCAGTCCATCATAGGGCAGACACATATAACCAGTTCAGATTTACACCCAAAATCTTTTGGCTTTCAGTCTACAGGAAATACGCACTCATTAAAATGACTAATACTAATTATTACTTATTATTTTGTAGCATTCCGTTTTGCCAGTTTGACCACTTCGACATCTTAACACACCATCTTCAATCCTCCAGGGCTACCCAATATCAAAATTCCTCCAGACATATTTAGTGGATTTGGAGCCAGAGGACTGGATAGTGTAGGCCATGCAAATACCTTCACCTTCTTATGGCTGTGAGTTCGGGATCTTTATCTAAGTGAAGCATCCACTTTCTCTCCAGTTTAAGTTTCTTGGCCAGTCAGATTAAAATCCCTCCTCTACCCTCCTGATAGATCACTCCATGTCCTCCTGTAAGGACTTTTGCTAGAGCCATTTGCATTTGTGCCATTTGTGCTGCACACAAAGGAATTGGTCTTCTGCATGTAACTCACCAGTGAAGTGAAACACCTACATACACAACCACTAGGGAGCATTAAACACACTTTCCCGGAGTGGTGGGCAGCCCAATCCATGGCGGCCAGGGAGCTGTTGAGGGTTACGTGCCTTGCTCAAGGACACTTGCTCAATGGACTACTGTCTGTTCAGGGAATCTAACCGGCACACTCGAGAGATGATCGCAGTCTTAGCCAAATGACTGAGCGATGCAGAGAACTTTCTTTCTCCAAACATGCCCAAATTATTAGTAAATACTGCAAATTTTCATTCAGTGTCCCGAAGTACATTGTTCCAAACCACTTCTGATTTGTCATTTTTTTATTGTGTGTAGTTCATTGTCCAGTTTTGTTTAGACTCCTGCCTTCTGTCTTCCTTTGTGCATCATTACTCTGAGATTATCTTGTGAATCATGTGTGGTCCACCTCCCCAAGTGTGGTTAGTTGTGGTCCCATCACCTTTCCACATGCATGTTATAGAACTAGTCGTACTGACAAAGATGTTGGAGGTCTAAAACCAGAGAGCATTGAGGCATGTTAAAAACTAAAGTGTCTGCTGGTTGATATGCACTTTATGTTGCACAGCATGCAGTAAAAGCTTATTATTTATTTTATATCGTCTTATGTTCTTGACAGAATCAAAGATAAAGGCCTTCATGGTGTCACTGCTCTAAGTATATAATGTGTGTGTGTGTATCTTTGTATTTGTGTATGCATGTGTGTGTACATGTGCATAAGTTTGTGTGTTTGCGTGCATGTGTGTGTGTATCTATGTGTATGTGTCTATGTGTGTGTGAGTGTGTGCGTGTCTGTTTGTGTGTGTGTGTGTGTGTGTATCCATGTGTATGTGTCTATGTGTGTGTGAGTGTGTGCGTGTATGCGTGTCTGTGCGTGTGTGTGTATCTCTGTGTGTATGTGTATCTGTGTGTGTGTGTGTATGTGTGAGTGTGTGTATCTGTATGTGTGTGTGTGTGCGTGTCTGTGTGTGTGTTTTTGTGTGTGTGTGTGTGTGTGGATGTGTGTGTGTGTGTGTGGATGTGTGTGTGTGTGTGTGTGTGTAGGTGTGTGTGTGTATGTGTGTGTGTGTGTATGTGTGAGTGTGTGTATCTGTATGTGTGTGTGTGTGTGTGTGTGTGTGTGTGTGTGTGTGTTTGTGTATCTATGTTCATGTGTGTGTGTGTGTGTGTGTGTGTGTGTGTGTGTGTGTGTGTGTGTGTGTATCTCTTTGAAGTGTCAGTGGACAGGGCTGATTGTGGGTGCTGTCAAGGCCTGCATGCTCTTGGTGGTTTCAGCAGCTCTGCTGCCCTTCACACCTTGTTGTTTTACACACCACAGTGGTACCTGCTTTATCTCTGCAACAGGTGGTGGGGTTTCTCAGAAAAACAGCCCCTCTCTCTCACAGCGGTCAAACTTTCCACAGGATGCTCAGCTATTTTTACCTTCAGCCTCAACAATAAACGCTGTGTAGATGAAGATCTGAGTGTTATAAAGCATATACTGTTTACATGACCCTTTGATACACAGTCATTAAAACATATATAGAACATATAAACATTTTATAAATAACTTTAAGTAATATTTTTATATTAAATCTGAATCTTCAGCCCAGATACTAGATGAAGTATTAAATCACCTGCACCAAACAGCACTGTAGGAGCACAGGTAAAAATGGGATTCAGGTCTTTGTGAAGTTTATCAAATAAATGTATCAAATAATTCTGTGTGAGAAAAACTTTCAGAACCACAAGATTCTTTTGTAATTATGTAGTAATTTTATGTTTATATCCACAAATATAATGATAGGTGATAATCTATTGTAGTTCATTTACTACAGTTTATGAACTCACTGATTACGTAGTTCACTGATTTCCTAATACTGTAGTGCATCATTAATCTACTTGGGGGCAATCAAATGCCAGGTGTATGAATGCAAGGTGGCTGTCGCCTCCAAAGGTGGAGGACATGCTTCTTGGTGACTGGTCAGCAGTGGTATTCTTTATAAGGTGTTAAACACTGAAATTATTGTTATTTCAGTTTAAACATGTGGTTTCTAAATGTGGAGCACACCGCTGGGCTGAAGGGGCAGTATTCAGGTGTGCTGTGTTTTGCTCCAGAGAAAAGAAGCAGAAACAGAGTTGAGAGAGTTTGAATAGGCATTGTCTGATCACCTGAATGAGCCCTAACGGTGCTTTGAATGCTGCTTGTTAGACTGCCTGAGAAAAGTTTAGTGTGCATGAAAACTTGCCCGTGTGTGTGTTTGGGTGTACCAACACACTATTGTACTATGGAGGTGTGTGTGTGGTCAGGAGTCACTTGTACACACACATTTCTGTACAGCCTGTTACCAGACAGGTCCTTTCTCAGTAGGAGGAAGACAGAGACCAGAGAGAGACACTGAGATACTGAGGAAGCTGAGCTGAGCTGAGCAGAGTGCTGAGATTGATAGGTCACACTAAAAGGAAACCTTGTGTAGTTACCTCCACTGGAAAGCTTAAACTCTCTGGCTCTTGTGGTTTATGTGTGTGAGCTTTCCCAATCCTGCTCTCAGTGTCCTCACTCATCCCAGCCAGGACTTAAGCTTTTACATGTACCTAATAGGCCCACACAGAAGGTTATAAGCTTAATTTGCATGATCTTGCATTTTTAAGGTGGTAGTTAATTATTGATACCATGGAAATGGATTGTGTGTTGGGATTCATCGATTGAGAAAAGATGGGAGGTGCAGGGAACGTCTCGTTCCATGTGTGGAAAATGTAGCTGAATCTGAAGCTGAAGCTGAAAAAAGGCAAACAAGGTGGAAGGGCTAGGCAAGAGAATAGTCCAGGTAACAAGAGAATGGTCGATAGCCAGAGAGTAGATCAAAACAGAAAGATGACAAGGGATAAGTAAAAAGAGGAGGTCAAAACCAAAGGGGGGAGAAAAGCCAAAATCAGAATAACCAGAGGAGAACCGCTCAGAGATACAAACCAGGGTTGGCAAAACTTCAAAATGAGGAAGTGTCTGAGAGGGGTATATATACTGGGGCTAAGGAGATGCAGCTGGGCGAAAACTGAGGTGACCTAGAGCAGTGCTGATTGGATGGCTGGGGACATGTGGGTGTGATGACTTCAGATGATGCAAGTGGAAGTGGAGTCCAGGGCAGCGGAGGAGGAAACCATGACAACTAGCTACTGTGTTGCATGTGTCCTCCATACAATATGCTCCGTTGTCTATAATATATACATATCTAACTAAATGTGTAGATATAATAAAATATTTGCCCCAATAAAACCAGAATAAGACTTTAAAAAACAATCTTTAATATGATTTATAAAATGACTGTTTATGATCATGACAGTATGATGCACAGAATACAGAAATGATTTTGAAAGTGCCGTTAACAGTAAACCTTACAGAAACGCACATCTAGACATTCTAATGGATCCCAGATACTTCTGCACAATGATCTTATAATGAAAAAGATCCAACAAGAAAAACACATGTTCATATATAACATTTATTTTACAGGCTGTTTAGATGGTTCTATATGCTTTCAGACAGAAAGAAAGAAAGAAAGAAAGAAAGAAAGAAAGAAAGAAAGAAAGAAAGGAAGAAAGAAAGAAAGAAAGAAAGGAGGAAAGGAAGAAAGAAAGAAAGAAAGAAAGAAAGAAAGAAAGAAAGAAAGGGTTACTGTATCTAAAGGTCCAGAGAGCTCTGACACATCAGCACAGTTAACTCAGTGCGACTCACTGTCTAATCTTCTGAACTGGTCTGTGGTCAGACAAAGGGAGGAATCTCACTCGGGTGAAAGAATCCGAGTCCTGTTCAAACAACAAACAAACAAACAAACAAACAAACAAACAAACAAACAAACAAATAAATAAACATATGAGATCCTGCTTGAAATGGAGAACTCCAATTAGAGTTTCAATAAGGTTCTCTCTCTCTCTCTCTCTCTCTCTCTCTCTCTCTCTCTCTCTCTCTCTCTCTCTTGTCACTCTCTCTATCTGCATTTCTTTTTCTCTCCCTTCTCTTTCTTAATTCTCTCTCTTTGTCTGACTCTTTCTCTCTCTCTCTCTCTCTCTCTCTCTCTTTATCTGACTCTCTCTCTCTCTCGCCCTCTCTCTCTCTTTATGTATATCTCTCTCTTTCTAACAATATCAGGAATATTTTTTCCATTAGGGACAGCATAAAAAACTGCAGGCTTTATTAATAAATGTGATTAATATTATCAGTATTTTTGGTCTTTTATAGTTACATCCTCCCCAGACCTACAGCCCTATGCAAAAGTTTGGGCATCCCCTGTCAACCCATCCTCTCCTTAAGATACCCCGAGTGAACTAAATGTGGACACCAAACAGGCTGATCTACTATATCTGGGGTAGATGGAAAATGGCATATATAAAAAAAAATGGCATAAATAGGATGCCCTGAACCAGCTGCAGATGAGGCTAAGGGCATCATGCCTATTACTATGTGTCGTCTAGAGGGGTCTAAAACCCCCATCATTAGTCAGTGGAGCAGTTTAACTGGCTTCTCTAGAGTGGTGAAGCTCCATCCAGTACCTTCCTCTAGTGTGCATCTAACGTTCAGTTGATCATCTTGATTTCAGGAGAAAGACCAGGTGCTGTGTCTACAGATGTTTGGAAATATAGTGCATATGGGTGTCAACTGATGATATGCATGATATGTGGAGCCACTAACCCTAAAAGGCTGCACTGATATGAGCATGTGTTAAACCACACTGCCTCTTTATCTCACCCTCTTGTATTTAGTCTGTGGTTGTGGGAACAACACCAAGGTGCAAATGTAGTCCAACAAGCAGCGGGGTAGGCTAAGTGTCAGGAGGCCAAAGCTAACACAAACTACCAGTTGAAAGTTCAGACAGGCCTACTGAGACTCAGATTCTCCTTTTTTAGGCCAGTTTTGGGCCAGTGCTATTGGTCTGTCCATCATGAATATTCAATAAACTGAATGTGGAACTAGAGCTTCTATACTGTGCTAAAAATAAGAAAATTGATGCTACTCTTGGTCTGGTTTTCCTGTTGCTACAAATGTTTCATCAAACTACAACAATATTATTAAATACAAACCTTATTAAAGAAAGGATTGATTATTAATTATTATTATGGTGTAAGTCCACACATTAATATAGCACTGTAGTGCTGAAAACAGGTCATTTATTCATCTACCAATATAGACTCCATCCTCTGCTTACTTCTAAAGACGCTGAGATTTTGCTTCATGCCTTCATTACGTCTGGGTTAGATTATTGCGGTGCTCTGTTCCATGGTTTACCCTCCAAACCCATCGCCCTCTGCAGTACATTCAAAACTCTACAGCCAGAGTCTTAGTACGCACCAAGAAGTCTGCTCATATCACCCCCATCCTTATTTAACTACACTGGCTGACAATTCCAGAACGCATCCACTATAAGATCCTGCTACTCCCCTTTAAAGCCCTACACGGACTAGCACCCACCTGTCTGTCAGCCCTACTACATCCTTATGCTCCATCTCGTAAGCTAAGGTCCTCTGACTCTGGTCCCCTGGCTGTTCCTAGGTTCAGCCTATCCTCTATGGGTGGCAGGTCGTTTAGTGTTGCTGCCCCCACACTCTGGATCTCCTTACCTTCATCTGTTCGCACTTCTTCCTCTCTTTCCATCTTTAAAGCTCACTTAAAAGCATAACCTTTTTCAGATTTCTTTTTTTTTTTTGAGATTGTAAAGTGCCCTTGGGTATATGAAAGGTGCTATAGAAGCTTTTATTATTATTATTATTATTATTATTATTATTATTATTATTTTAAATGGTGACGTACCTGGTCTTGCAGTATCTCATATATGTAGTTGACAGACTGAGATGTTTTGCCTTTAAGTGCATTGAGAGAGAAATACGTTAGTAATTTATTTATGGTAATAAAGTGACTAACATTTTCTGTAGCTTAATAAAGTCACCGCTGCAGCTCCCTCTCCTCCACCCGCACAGGAGCAGAATGATATTCAGGAGTAAGCTCATAACCAATGCACCACTTACAACTAGCACAGCTTCGTGAAACACAGGGTCTGGAAAAGAGAGGCAGTCATCAGGAGTGAAGGATAGTTTTATACAGTGTGTGGAATAACCCCTGGCATTCAGTGGGGTTTATCTCGGGGGGCTACTACAGTGTTGACTGGCTATTCACTCATCGCTGGGGCTCCAGTGCAGCTCCTTTAATGGGAATATTGTTTTTTAAGCAGCTCTTCTTCTGCTCTGTTCTAGTGTGGTAGGTCTTCCTCCCTTTACCTGAGATCTCACTCATTCCTCCTGTGAACTGACTCTTACTGTCACTGGGATGGAAATGACCAACTCAGCACCACCCTGAGGCAGATCAGTGCTGCGGCTGTAGTTGGTTAAGAATACCAAAGATAGAGGCTCACCAGTTATGGGTAAACCAGTTAAACCAGGAGCTTTTCCTGAACAACTGACAGTATAACACCGCAAGAGGTTTTTAGGAAGCCCCAAGATTGTGATTATGGAATTTTAAAAAAACTTTTAGGCTGTAGCAGCATGATAATCAGGAAATATTAATTCCATAGATTTTTTGTTGAATTTGTCATAAAGATATTGGAGTTTCCCAGCCTGGCTAGCTTTAGTTTGGCTCGCCAACTATAGTAGTTCTACCTGAGCCTTTATTAGATATTATTTTAGTAATAATACATAAAAAACTGAGTGTAAAGACTTTAATGTAAAGCCCGAAAAAGTTTCAGTCAATTTCAATATAGATTATTCACTGTGCATTAAGCTCTTTTCACATAATTTAATTTTTTTTAAATTCACTAACAATTTCAAAACTAGTTGTGATCTATATATATATATATATATATGTTATTTGATTCTATATAGAACATACGGGTTGTGACTTGGGCAATAATTCAACATTTGCATACTGTTACATAATGTAAATTTGTGTTTATTGAGCTGTATTATAATGCGTAATGTGATGATAAGTTATTTTTACACAGAGCTCCATCTATGTTCTCATACAGTTTAGAGTAAATAAATCCCAATTCAACATGAATATACCTTTTAGAAGTGTAGAAATTTGAGCTTAACTGACTAAATAAAAAAACTTAACTAATTTCTAATGTGTTCCTTTAAAAATATGTAGTTTCCTGGCTCTACTACAGCAGTTACATTAGAGAAATAATAATATAATATAACAACACTAAAAATCACATTACTGAAACAGGCAGATGCTGGATTTAAATGCTCAATAAAAAAACAAAAACAGGTGCAGGTTACATTAAATATGTCTGTGTATGATTTTCGGTAAATCAATTTCAGTGGCATAAAAAATGTAAAAGATCTTTTTGTGTTATGGACATTTTAATATGAGGGTGCTTGTAGGTAGGAGGGTGACTGTCCTGCGAGACTGTTGTAAATGATACCAATACATCAGTGTATAATACAACAAGAGCCAGTAGACCACAGTGTCCGCAGCAGATAGGAAAGTACCATCAGCCAATGACTGAACAAGTTGTATGCAAATATTTTGGCAACCCCAGTCAAATGACATTTTGTTTGTTGATTTTATGAACATGACTGTATCAGATAGAAAGGTAACAGAGTGTAGATAAACTATAATAAATACACTTACTCAGTTCTACTGCTGTTCCATTCCCAAATATGATCCTCCCACAAGCAGCCACAGCGCAGTAGTAGGTTCCAGTATGGTGGTGGTTGAGGATGTTCCTGGAGAAGTTGTACACAGAGCTGTGTGTAGAAGAGCTGATCTCACACTGACGGCTGCTGCTGTTCTGATGAGTGTAAATGATCTCAGGAAAGGATTGTCCTGCAGCAGCTCTGAACCAGAGCACTCGGAGATCTGCTGCTCTGATCTCAGAGAGGACCGTGCACTGCAGAGTCACCGGCTCTCCTGGAGAAACTGGCCCCTGTACTGGAGTCTGGAGGACTGATATATCTATCTGGCCTGGAAAATATGATATAGACGGTGTAAGAAATTGAATTCAGTAATTACAGTGTAATTACACTACAATATAATATTATAGTAATAGTATAATAACATCATAACAGTGGGCCAACATGAATCTAATGCGTAACTGTGATGACTAATATAAATCTATAGAATATATTTATAATAGCATGATAGCAACACTGTATTTGATGTTGACGTTGTGTAATTCATGTTTCAGTGTGTATAATGTATTTATAAGGCCTGTTATAAAAGAGGTTGTCCGTGTTAGGAACACAGAGAAGGCAGGTTTACACAGTGTGCTTTAGATCCTGCTGAATTACCTGTCACAGCTAGGAATGTAACAGTAGAGAAGTCCAGGGTTCTCTTTCCGACCGCTCCACAGAAGTACATCCCTTCATCCTCTTTAGTAACACCTTCAATACTGAGAGAAATGCCGTTCGGAATTCTGCTGGTTTTAAATCGTGGTGTGTTAAATTGACCTGACTTCAGAGCCGGCTTGTCTTCTAACTTTGAAGCTACTTCCAGTACAGCATGCTCCAGCCTTTGCTTGAACCACATCCTAACTTCTTTACTTGAGTCGTCTACAAACGTGCAGTTGAGAGTGACCGCTTGACCAGGCTCAGCTGAGATGACCAGCAGCTCTGAATTCCTCACTGCTTGAACACAATCTACAAATTGGAGTTCAGACTAAATGAGTAATAGACACAGATGATCTTTAAGCATAATTAATAATACTCACATGTACTGTAACTTTTTAGCAGAGAAGCTTTCTGTACTTACATATTTTACAGATGTATAAAATGATAATCCCAATCTCATGTAGCGCCATCATCTACGGAAGAAAATAACTGACAGAGGAGCTGAATCTGTATTTGCTGTCTGGGTTCATGAGTTACACCTCATTAGCTGGAAAAAAGTCACATGGTTATTTCTGTCAGAATGATTTACAGTCTTGATTGGACACCAGATGTCTCCTGGACGTCTTCAAAACGAAACTGTTTGATCGTTGTTATCAGTAGTCCCCCTGACTTACATCGAGTGGTATACTCAAACATTGGACCCCTCTCAAATGACATGCTTTATTAAAATATTAAATTATCCCACTGTAAAAAAAAATCGAATTTAAATTTAAAATGTTACGTGACCTAGTTAACATAAAAGCTTTTAATTAAAATGTTTTTAACTTAAATTATTAAATAAATACATGAATGATCCGTGTTTTAAATTAACTTATTTATTTAAATTCAATTATTCAAATTGTTCACAGTTTACAGTTAAGTTTAACAGTTTAACATATGTGTACATATATATTTTACACATGTATAGATCTTAATGCACCGCCACCTAAATTTCAATACTCGTGATTTCAATATTGTGAGTTTTTATTTTTTAATATTCCATTCACTTTTTTATTAAACTGAATTATTGCATTGTGCTTATTCCATAGAAACGACAAAAGCAATAACATTTTCAGAAAATGTAAAAAAAATAAAAGAATAAGATCACTTTTAAATGAATTTTAAAATGTGATATTCACTTCTTAATAGCAGAAATATGATGCTAAGGCTTTAAAAGCGTATTCACATTTCCGGTTGAGTAAAAATAACAACAAGTCTAAATTCATATAGAACTTTTGTAAAATGTTTAAGCAGTTTGCATAAGAGCTTTAGTAAATCAGTGAAAGGGTAAAATCAAAAACGAATTCAGTATACAGAAATATTTTTATTAATCGTTCGCCACAGCTCCGAGAGATTCACGATTTGGCACATTGCTGAATGCATCAGTGAGCTGACATGCATTTGTTCATGGACAACAGAATTCAGACCATAAAGAGAATGTGGGAATATTTGTATAGTCAATATAGAAATGAAAAAAGAGATTGAAGAGTGAAGTTTTTATGAATTTATTAAAAAATCTACTAAACTGTAAATGTAGCTCTTATACAATGTGTACAGAATATACCAAATATATGGACCTAATAACGTAAAACAATTAAAAGGAAACAGACAGACAGATTTAACAATTTAGCTCAGTTTACTAGAACATTCAGATGTTTGGTAATAATTTTGCATTATTTGTGTATCATTTATTTTGTATTGGATATAAACTCTTTCTCTGATTACTTTTCTTTGGATTTTATTCAATTCCACAAAAACTGGAAACTTCTAGAGCAGTTCCAGGCAGCTGAAGAGGGAAACTATCATTAAATACACATTCAGTTTGAAAAACAGCTTCACATCACAGCCACTCTTCCATCAGTGCTGCCCTATATCAGGCACCATCAGCCTGAACTCACGCCCCATGTCCCATCTCACAGATACAATCACAGACTACACTGCCGGCTCTGTCACACCTTCATACAGGTTCATTCAGATCTCTAAATAACAACCCAGCTCCATGGAGGGTCAGCCTTATCAGACACCATCAGTCTGAACTCTCTGCGTCTGTTCAACAGGTGTGAAAGATTCTAATCACCAAGTGCTTTCGCATCGCTCCTGTACAGAACTGAAACTGGACATCTTTCAGTTTACACACAGGACCGATGGGGATCTTAACAAGGTGCCAGCAATACATAGTATATAATTTATAGTTATAGTTTATATATATATATATATGTACATCATGTGTACCATGATGTACCACAGTTTTGTATTTTTGCTATATAGTGTCGATTTTGGAGGTTTTTAAGGTGGACTGTATAATTCCATGAGTGCTATTTCTTTTCATTTCAGCCTCTATATTAATATGGCTATATTTATATACCACGGAAACCATATGGCCATGTGGACCTTATCTACAACGTTGAAAATGTCCCCAAACTTAACATCTGTTAACGAAAGAGACCAAATGCATGAGAGAAGTAGCCTTGGAGCTGTCACTTCTGAGGCTGTCCTCTCAGCCCAGATTCTTTTAATAATTTTAATAAAATTTTTTTCTTTTCTCTCTCAGATTATCCTCTGCCTAATATACTTCTACATAGTAAACCGTTCCTTACATTGGACACGCCTGTTTTTTTCAAAAAAATTCTAGTTATATATGTTTTTGTATATTTTGTGTATATTTTATATGTGTATCTTATTTAATATATAAATAGTATACTTAAGTATATTAAAACTACCCTGCTGTCGATTGATTACCTGGGCATCACCAGATGCATTTCAATGTATGAATGCCTTGACATGTTCTGCAAATGACAAATAACGCAGCACTTAGGATACTACAATTTACGTTGTTGCATGCAACGAATTATGAACTTCACCTACTTTACTAACCCTACCCTTGGCCCTGTGACCAACGTTAAAATTTTGGAGAAAAAAAGTAAAATTCATGAGATTTGTTTTTTGATTATTTAAACATAGATCAATAAAAAAAGAAGAAGTCATGCATCCATTTTTGTCAGTTCATGTTATTTTGTTTTTGCATAATTTAAATATGGTAGCTGCTCTTTACATTGCGTACAAATTTTATGAACAGACCAACAGAAATGCCCCAAAATAAATAAATAAAAAATAATGCATTATCCTTATACATTGTAAAAAATTACACAATTTTTAAAAAGGTTTGGAACCAGTTTAATCAGAAATGTTTCTTTTACTATAATTCCAATTTTAAGTTAATAAATGTAAAACACAGATTACACAGTGTAGTAAACATTAAAAGTAACTTACTGTTTAATAATAGATTAACTTCCTGTTTCAGATTAACCTGGTTACTTACTAAGTTTAAAAGCTGATACATCCACCAAATCTGGACCAACCGTGCAAGTCATTGTTACAGAAGTAACTGAACATTGATGTGGCCTATATACAGAAACCTAAACCTTTAGGTACCTTTCAACCACAGGGGGACTAGTTTTTGTCTGGTGAGGGGGCTCAAACTTACAACAAGGAAAACAGGGAACCTAATCAACGTATAGAATTTGACTTTACGTCCCAGCAACTATCAGGAAAAAATGACCAACACATATACAATCAAACTTCTATGAAAAATAATAACATTCAGATTTCAAACCTAACCTGAAGATCACACGCAGAACCGAATATCCCAGTAAAGTAAAAAGGTCCGCAGACCTCAGTACCGCTCACTAAATAAAGAGAGCTAGCGATGTGAACGATGAGCTTTGGCATTAGAGCTTCTCACATGAGAGTACACAACATCTTCAGGCTGTTCCCTCATCCTTCTTCCAGCTTTGGGTTGCTTCTCTTTGAAATGGATGGCAGCGTAACTCAGATTCTCCGCAGTGTGGTCCTGTGGGAATGGACATGGGAGGATAAGTAAGTTCTGTATGAATGTTAAACAGTGTCAGTGCATTATAGCACATCTCCTAAAGTCATTCCAGAACACATGTAGTACCTGACGGGTTGTGTCCTCTGCTGCTGGGTCTTGTTGTTTTCTCACTGTGGTGGAAATGAGAGTATCATGTTTGGATCAGACAATCTTACTACACTTCCAATTTCAGTTAGGGTAACACTCTGTGCTGTCCGTAAGACCACATGACACCTGCTTAAACATGGCATGAAGACTGCTATAGAGAACTACATGAGTGTACACAAATGATTATTACAATAGGCATCATTCAATGTAAGGAAGCTTACATTGGCCAAATTAGATCAAAGTTGTCTAAAGTAGCTTTTATAAACATTTATAACAGTTCACGATAAGCTTATGTGGCATTTAATTTTCCCAAAAGTAATCCCGAAAGTATCGCCACAATTCAGCTGTACAAACATCTATTGCAAGAATGCATAAACACTAAAAACTATGAATGTGTATTGTATGTATAGTATTTCTATATTCAATAAATTATATTTCAATTTAATTTATTAAATATATTTATATATTTATTTATTATTTATTATATACCTTTAATTGGGATATACACTTTCTATCCACGGAATACGGTGACTAATTTAAAGAAAGGATCATAGAAGTCTTCGCTCACCACCACAGTCACCACCGTTTCTTCTTTTCCATATTATATAGGCTTGAACAGGAATCACAACCATACACACTCCTAAAGCTACTACCAGAACGATCACAACGGGGTCCACAGGCCTCCCTGAAATAAATAAATAAGAAAAAAAAAGCATATTAGTTCATTAGTTAAAATTAATTAAATTAATTAATTTGTCAAGCTAAAACAAATAAGCGAAATAGCTTTTATTTTTAATTATTGCTTCTCAGTGTTTTCTTTAGTACATTTGATTTGTTGTTAAGTACTATTACAAGTGTCATAGAATTCATTTTTATGTAGAAATAAAAAATTATTACATTTTCTATTAAAGATTTGTATTAAAAATTGCTCACCGAAGTGTACTGAAGCTCCATCACCGACGGTAATCCTCCCACAAGCAGCCACAGCGCAGTAGTAGGTTCCAGTATGGTGGTGGTTGAGGATGTTCCTGGAGAAGTTGTACACAGAGCTGTGTGAAGAAGAGCTGATCTCACACTGACGGCTGCTGCTGTTCTGATGAGTGTAAATGATCTCAGGAAAGGATTGTCCTGCAGCAGCTCTGAACCAGAGCACTCGGAGATCTGCTGCTCTGATCTCAGAGAGGACCGTGCACTGCAGAGTCACCGGCTCTCCTGGAGAAACTGGCCCCTGTGCTGGAGTCTGTAGGACTGATATGTTGAACTGAAGACGACCTGGTCAATTTAATAAACACATCCTGTCTTCATCTGTATCATGGTTAAGCATGGTATTATATTAATTATTTAAGTCATTAACCCAATGTTTAATTGCATAACGCATAAGCAGAATCCAAACACACAGTAACAAATGCAATATAACATGATAATAACAATATAATAAGCTACAGGGATATGCTTTGAATTAGCGTGTGTGTTAAAGGCAGTAATGTGATTACCTGTCACAGTTAAGAATATGATATTAGAAAATGTAAATGTTTTCCCATCACTCTTTCCACAGAAGTACATTCCTTCATCATCTTTGGAAGTTTCCTTAATGCTCAGAGAAAATTCTCCATTTAGACTGAATTTGGAATCCGGTATAACGGGATTCTTGTTGTCTAACTTTGATGCCACTTCTTTAGGTTTCTGCCACAGTGACTGTTTGTACCAAGCCTTAACGGCTGATACCGACTTTTCAACCTTACAGGGCAGAGTAACATTTTCTCCAGCCTTAACTGAGATAAACGATTCCTCCTTAAGATCTTCAGCTACAGCAGCACCTAAAAAATCACATGAAGTCAGTTAGAAGCAGTAAGTAAACATGGCGTTATAGCAGCAGAGGTTAAGTAAGTCCAGAATCTGATTACAATTCAACATCAGAGTTTTATATAGAGTTCATAACTTACATATTATGTAGAGAGATAGAATGAGAATCTGGGCTGGAGCCATCATCATAAGACGCTTTGCTTATTTGCTGAACTTGAAAAGGAACCTTCTGATCAAAGAACCACACTGCATTAGCATACTGAGCTTAAGAGATGAAGCTCATTCGCTGGGGGAGGTCACAAGGGTTTTTGTTTTTTAATATCAGACCTGACCCAGCTTCCTTGGTTATAATTAGTCATTATAATAAAGTATCACAATAATAATCACAATAATAATAATAATAATAATAATAATAATAATAATAATAATAATAATAATAATAATAATAATTGCTATTTTAAAAATAGTAAAAAATATCTTTTAATTAACATTATTTTGTGCCGCTTGTCTTCACCAATGTTTAAAAAATGTCCAGCTTTGGTGATTATTCTTCACTGGGCTATCAGTCAGGGAACAGGGATGGTCAGATCCGAGGAAGAGAGTCCCTGGCATCATGGCCTTTGTTCCCCGTTGGGATAGCTGCCAGCTGAAAACACAAAGTTAGACTCATCTGATGGATCTCTTGGGTGGGACACGTTGTCTGATCTGCTGCTGTGGAGCGAGGACCCTGTGACACGTGTGCTAGCTGGAACAATGGACCAGCTGGGACTCTGTTTCTATTTGTGTCTAATGCCGTGAGATTAATACCTATACACAAATTACTGACTGTAAAAAGAAATGAGGGTTCTGTGTAGAAATTCTCTGAAATGTACAATATATTAGACAAGGATAATCTAAGAGATGATATATACAGTCATGGCCGAAAGTGTTGGCACCCTTGCAATCTTTCCAGAAAGTATTTCTCCCAGAAAACTATTGCATTTACTTGTGTTTTGTTATACACATGTTTATTTCCTGTGTGTGTATTAGAACAACACAAAATACAAAACAAAAGACAAAGTCGACATAATTTCACACAAAACTCCAAAAATAGGCCAGATAAAAATTACTGGCACCTTTTCAAAATTGTGGGTAAATAACTTTGTTTCTGTGATGTTCATTCAAACTCACCTGTGGCAGGTAACAGGTGTGGACAATATAAAAATCCCACAGATAAAAATTAGAGAAGTTGACTCAGTCTTTGCTTTGTGTGTCTGTGTGTTCCACAAGCATGGAGAACAGAGGGAGGAGGAGAGATCTCCAGAGGTGCGCAATGTAATCAAGAAGTGTACAACCCATGGCACTGTAGCTAATCTCCCTGGATGTGCAGTGCAGGATCGTCCAGATGGTGGATAAGCAGCCCAAAGAAGTTCCAAAGAAATTCAAGATGTCCTGCAGGCTCAGGGGGCATCAGTGTCAGAGCAAACTATCCATCCACATCTGAATAAAATGAAATGCCAAGGCAGGAGACCCAGGAGGACCCCTCTCCTGACACAGAGACATTACAAAGCTAGATAAAATGTACGTGAGTAGGCCGAAATCCTTCTGGGAAAACATCTTGTGGACATGATGAGACCAAGATAGAGCTTTTATGTAAAGCACATCCTTCCACTGTTTACCAAAAAACGGAATGAGGCCTACAAAGACAAGAACAGTCCCAACAGTCAAATATGGAGGTTTAAAGATGTTCTGGGGTTGTTTGGCTGCCTCTGGCACTGGGTGCCTTGACTGTGTGTAAGGCGTCTTGAAATCTGAAGAATACCAAAGGATTTTGGGCCACAATGTAGGACCCAGTGTCAGAAGGCTGGGTTTGCGTCCCAGGTCATGGTTCTTCCAGCAGGACAGTCACCCCAAACATACTTCAAAAAGCCCCCAGAAATGGATGGAAACAAAGCACATAGTTCTGAAGTGGTTTAGCAATGAGTCTGGATCTAAAGCCAATTCAACACCTGTGGAGAAATCTTAAAATTGATGTTTGGAGAAGGGACCCTTCAAAGAGGGCAGTTTACAATAGAAGGGTGGTCCAGAAAAGAAGCAATTGATTTATGTTATTTTTTCCAAAGAGTGTGCAACCAAATATTAAGTTAACGGTGCCAATCATTTTGTCCGGCACATTTTTGGTTGAAATTTTATCATTTTGTGTTCTTCCAATACACACACACAAAAAAAAAAAACTACAGGGGTGTGTATGTGTTGTGTGTGAGTTATTTTATCTTAACCTCCATTTTGTTCTTATCTTTGTTTGTTTGAAAGTTGTCCTTAATGTTAACTGAGGTATTTATTTTTGTACTATATGACTGTATTACTTCATTTAGAACAAGAAAGTCTTTGTGGTTGGGAGTTTCAAGAGTCCTGGTTCCTGTTAGAGCTTTTTAAAGGAGATTGAGTCTGTCAGCTATTTAACAATTCCAACTTAAATTGGCTACAATTTGGAGATTTAAATATATTAAATATTATAGTTGCAGTAATTTAAGAATTTAAGATGATCCAAGATTAGGATTTTGAAAAACTTCTACGATAAAACATAAAAATTGTTTTCAATCGTTAAAATTAACTTAGCTTCTTGTTTTGCTCGGGTCTTTATGTTTTGTGTCAGATTAGGACACTTGTATGTATTTTTACACTCTCTCCACCAGTGGTGAGAACTGGAAGGAAGTCGGGGGGCTTCTGGTGGCCAAATTAGGTAACAAAACAAGTGAATGGAAAAGATTTTCACTGTAACCCATGACCTGTGTCAGCCAATGAGAAGAGAATGATGTAGGCCCAGCAGACAAAAGCTACCTGGTCAATCAGTCTCTTCCTTTCAATGCCACTTCTGTCATGAGGATGGCTTCAGCCTGGATCCTAATTTGGTCTGTCTATGAAATATGTAAGTTTTATTGGTATTTTAATATATAGCAATATTCAATATTCATTAAATCACTGATAGTTTTATTTAAGACTGCCTCAATAATAATCCTTTCATAGACGCTGCAGGAGCCGTGGATATTTACCAGAGACAGTCATTTGTCTCGACTAAGCCTGGCGAAGCTGTGACCCTTCAGTGCACACTGGCTGACCGTCAGAGTAAGGAAGATGTGTTTTGGTACAAACAGCCATTGGGACAAATGCCTCAGCAGGTGGGGATCAAGGGGGCGTTTATGAAAGCCATACTTTCCCCACGTTTCCAAAACTCGGGCTTTAAACTAGAGAGAATGGAGAACAGCATTAGTCTGACTATACCACACCCCACAAAAGATGATGAAGGGATGTACTACTGTGGAATATCTGTAATGAAGATGATTCAGTTTTCCAATGGAACCTTCTTATCTGTTACAGGTAACTGCATATCATGTGACACCTTATAGTCATTATAAGTCTTATTATTCAATATTTGCTTATATTACAGTGTGAAATCAATGAGGTTTTCTTACGAAATGAAGGTTGTGGACCTGCCAGCTGGTTCTGACCATTAAAAGGAGTTTATCTTATCTTATCTTATCTAAACTGTATCTTTATATATGGAAATTATATTGTTGTTGTTATCATTACACCAGTTATCGACAGTACCCTGTAAAAAAATTCAGTCCAAATTATACAGATATAATGCATTAAAACAATGAAACAAATAAGCGATGCCAATTTTCTGCTTATCTTCCCAGATATTATCAGCTTAGTTTGGCTGCTTTGTAATGTCATATCATTTCAGAATACAGTTTATGAATATCTATTGATAATAAACATATAATCTATATAATGTAAATCCCTTCCTATTTTTCTGACCAGATCATCCTCAGTTAAACATATCAGTCCGTCTGACTCCATCACAGGGATCAGTTTCTCCAGGAGAGTCGGTGACTCTGCAGTGCACGGTCCTCTCTGAGATCAGAGCAGCAGATCTCCGAGTGCTCTGGTTCAGAGCTGCTGCAGGACAATCCTTTCCTGAGATCATTTACACTCATCAGAACAGCAGCAGCCGTCAGTGTGAGAGCAGCTCTTCTACACACTGCTCTGTGTACAAATTCTCCAAGAAGAAGTTTAGTTTCTCTGATGCTGGAACTTACTACTGCGCTGTGGCCACCTGTGGAATGATCAGTGTTGGAAATGGATTGACTGTGGGGATAGGTAGGTGACAATACATATGAGCATATTTCAAACTCAGATGCTGATTGTTCCATCAGTTTTTTGGTTCAAATGAACTGCAATGAACTCTACCTAAGTTACCAGTCCAAAAGTTTAGACTCGGTTACTCATAGAAAGTTCTCCTAGAAGTTTATCTTAATCTTTATTCCTGTAGAATAAAAGTGAAGACATCAAACCATAAAATAGCCCTCATGGAATTATACAGTCCACCTTAAAACCCTCCAGAATGGAGCTTTACAGGAGGAGTAACCAGCTTTCTTAACCTGCAGTGGAGCTAATAGAACAAGGTTTATTACTAAGCAGGTTTGGAGCGATTCTATTGGTCGGTCCATCATGAATATTCACTAACCTGAAAGGAGAACTAGAGCTTTTACACTGTGCAGAAAAAGAGATCAAAGTTTTTACACCACTAAATATATATTAGAGGTGGAGATATGGAGGAGTATCATACTGTGTACATCAGGAGTAGATGTGGTGTATCAGGATACGGACTGGTTCAGACTCTCATCAGATGGAGCTGTTAAGTGTACGACTGTAGAGACTTTAAACCACCAACTACATCCATTTAGCATGGTGTCCATTTGAATATGTCTTTAGACTGGTACTGTACAAAAATCAAGAACTAATGACCACCACTCATTTATAGAATTCCCAATCAAAGCTCTCCTTACATACAGTGATTCATTTTCTAGTAGATATTTCTAAGGAGGTTAAATATGAGATTGTCTCATGCTTAACGAAGAAGAAGGTCAAATAAATAAACCTGAGGAAATAGAAGTTTCCATTTCTAGAAGTTACAGAGAAACTGGGTCAACCTAACAACTGTACAGGACCTGGTAAACCACCAACACGGCCACAATCAAATAAACACCCCTTCAAAGCTGTTATTTCTTAGAGAGAGATGAACATCAAGCTCTAATCTTGCCTTAGATACGACAACATCCACAGGTGTTTCTGTCCATCCTTCCCAAGTGTATGGACACCTTAACACTATGGAGGTCTGAAAGGACGTGTAGTTGTTCAAGAATTTCCCCAATAAGAAAAGCAAATTGTATCTTTATTTTGAATAGAAGTCCAGTTACTATTTACCTTGCCTTAAAATTTCATGATGAAGAGACTGATTGACATGCTCCAGAATCATTTTGGGAACAGCTTGTTATATTAACTTCCTTAATTACAAGTTAACCTAGATTTTTTTCTGTTTCTGTAAAGTTCCTGTTTTGGAGATACAGTTTTGTTCTTACAGCATCATTAATGTTCTTACAGCTTATTAATCTAATATCACTGTACAAACTGAAAATGAGTCTACTGAAAAGACCAGAAGCTGTAATAAGGATAAAGAGTCGACACAGTAAAGATCTAATATATATGATACTGTACTTTAGCACTAGTGTTTAGCTGTGGAGGCGTCTCTGCTGTTCTCTGTTAAAAGCATGCTCTCTAATTCTTTCTCTCGACACATAAAAGTAATAACTTGTAATTCATGTCTGTTTTGAATGGAAATTAAATCCTCCTAAATAATAAACTGTTTCTGATTTTGCACACTTCTACACTGGTGTTCTACACTGATCCAAGCTCTAAGAACTGTAGAATCTAAAGTGTGTAATGATGTCTGATCCCTCTGCCCTAGACGATTCTGTGTCTCACCCTTCAGCTCTGCTTGTTGTGACGGGACTGGCGCTGGGTCTGTGTGCTGTATGGAGTATCGCTCTGTGCTGCTGTTGTATGAAGGGGAAGCCCTGTGAATGCTGTGGAGGTGAGCTGATCGAGGGAAGAGTTTTCTACTTCTGTCTTTTATTCCGAGGGATTCTGATGTTCTGTTTCTCTGTGCATGTCAAGGCACTAAGCCTCACCCTGACACACATGATCTCTCAAGAGCAGACGAGCTACCAGACCAGGTATGCGTCACTATTAATTTACTAAACTACAGCAAATCTATATTCTAAGTACATGAAATATATATATATATATATATATATATATATATATATATATATATATATATATATATATATATATATATATATATATATATATATATATACACAATGCAAATATATATTTTCTTTATGTTATATATACTGTTAATTTTTTATACTATCCAGTATAATGATAATTCCTTTATGACTGCAAATTACTGTATAATTGTTGCATATGCAGAAACATGTTACTAAATATATGATACTAATTGAATGAGTAACGATTTGTGATTGTTTTTATTATTGCTTGTATTAATTGTATTTTGTTAATAATTAACTACAATAAGTATATAATTTCAATATTACTTGAAATTATTAAAAAAAAATTTTTGGGTGGTGGGCCATGGTGGGGGGACTATACCAGCACTGTACAGGATGACCACACCCCATCATCTACTGCACTAACTTGTGTTTTTCAAATTAGTAAACATATGTACTCAAAACGTATTGCATAACATTTACACGCCTGGTGTATTTATAGCCCTGTGAGAGTCTGTGGTATGTTGGATTCAGGAATGGCTTCTTGAATAGCAGTTCACTTGGAGCTGATCTGAAGTAACCTGTTCATTAGTCATGCTATGATGGGGGTAGTCTGGGCAGGAGGTTAGGGAATCAGGCTTGTGACCAGAAAGACGCTGTGTCCATCCCCTTGAACAGATAGAACAGGACTGAAGTGTCCTTAGGCAGGGCATCAAACCCCCCACTGCACTGGACAAGTATCCACAGGGCTATCCACTGTGCTGTGCAAGTATACTACAGCTACCTAGTGTGAGTCTTCACTAGTGTGTGTAGCTATGTGAGTGTTTCACTGCACAGACCAGTTAAATCCAGAGACCGAATTCCTCTGTGTGCAAACACAATTGCTCGGGAGTTCTAAATTCCCAACTCGACTATGACCAGCCTTATGCACAGGGGTCATGTGCTCAGGAAAAGAAGGGCCACATGAACATAAATAATAAAATTTGTATATTACAGCATATTACAAGAAGCAAGCAAGACAGTCTGATAATATTTTAGAGAAGCTAAAAGCAGTGCTGAGGGTTTTGTCCCCACTACTCCCCTTATCGTCCCCTAAACACCAAGCTTCGAAATATGTTCCTGACATGCAGCCTAGTCTCTATGAACTCTGCTAAGACCACAGATACTCTGTTATACATTTAAACACAGTTATTTTAAAAAATCAATTTGGTTTATTATATTGTTGGTGGTTGTTGTTGAAAATGACCACATCAGACAAAGTATTGCATGGCTATAGTTGTTTGTACTCTATCAAAGGTCGTAAGGTCATGCTCTACAGTGAAGTGCTTGTCGAGCCAAGATGTATTACTGAAGTCTCGCTGAAACAGATCTAGAGGGGTGACCACATACAAACCCAAGTATTATACCGTACATACGAACCAGGAGGCACTTATTCTACTCCGCTGTTCAGGGACGAGGGTTCAGTCCTCCTCTGAGGTCTGTTTGTGCACATGAATGGCTATGCCAAACCAGCTCTACAATCTTCACCTGCATAACTTCACATAACTGATCATGGTGTAACAGGAATGTCCGTTTCACCACAGGGCCACGAGGCGAAGGAGCTGAATTACGCTGCTTTGCACTTCTCTGAGAGGAGTAACAAACAAGGGAAGAAGAAGAAGAGAGGAAGGCCTCAGGACAGCGTGTACTCTGAAGTGAGAGGCTTCAGTCAGACATAAACTCAGATCAGACGGTTCTGTTTCCTGGATTGGAGATCTGAGTAGTTTGGGACATCCAAATAGGTATAATGTTCTGAGAGTGATAGAGTTGGTCGATTACTGAACCCAGACGGTAACAGTGAGTCATATAAGCCATACTGAAATTGAAGCCTTTGTGTTTTAGGTGTCCTACTACCGTACAGCCATTTATCACAATCAGCTTTTATCCCCCACAACTTTTGCCCTGTTACACTCAGTGGTGGACAAAGTACACAAACCATGTAGCTGAGTTAAAGTAGAGACTCCCAAGGTAAAATATCCCCCCCGGTGTCAGTAGAAGTTCCTCCCTTTAGACCTCCACTGGAGTAACGGTACTAAAGTATGTACCTTCAGATGTACTTAAGTTTGGAGAGTACCAGTACTAAAGTATGTACCTCCAGATGTACTGAAGTATGGAGAGTAACAGGAGTATGGTTTATTACGGCTCTAATGGTCAGAATGGAAACACTTCAGTACAGACACACCAACACACTACCTACAGTACAGTAACCAGTTACCTTTACTGAGTTACTGTACACCACTGTGCTCCTCTGTGCTCCTCTGTGCTCCTCTGTGAGCTACAGCGTGTAGAAACCTGTAGATAAAGTAAAGATGGTGAATCTGATCTTTAGAAGAGTGTTTGAGGCTCCGGTTCAGAATATCTCAGTCATAATGCACGTAAATGTTGGTGGATGTTGCAGGACTGGTTTGATCTGTCCTCACTGAGGCTCCTCCTAGATCACCATGTGACTGTTACCAATGTCCTGTCTCTTCTCTCAATCTCCTCCCACTTCCTGTCTTCATCTCCTGGGTGCTGTGATCTTTGCATATGGTTGCAGAGTTTATGCTGCTTATGCTTGCAAGCTGTCTGGTGATGGGGGTAGGATGAGGTTGGGTTATTGCGGTCTTTCTTTCCCCTTGTTATTTTTTTTTTTTCGTTGTTTTTGGCGGGCTTGTTGTTGTTTTTTGATTGTCCTGTTTTATGATTACAAGTTATAAATAAATTTTTTTATTTAACTTTAATTCCATTACGAGAGCATTTGAACATTTTAAATATACAAATATACAGAACTTTACAGACCTAAATTTAAACACATTAATAAATTAATATTCATATGTCGAGTGTATTTAGTTGCAGATGTAGTTAAGTAGCTGCTCATGTTCTCAGTACAATGGACTCACCACCTCGGAGTGTTTTTGTGTTATAATGCCAAATATTATTATTATTATTATTATTATTATTATTATTATTATTATTATTGTTAATGATGTAATAGTCTTTTTTGCTTGTTTCATATTACTGTAACAGTCTATAGCTGCACCGCTTTGCTCACACAATCTCTACATTTACATAGATCTACCTCTCTATGCTAACTCTGTAATGGTTAACATTAATGCTAATATGAATAATATCCTGCCTGCTTTAAATAACCTTAATGAACTCTGTATAAAATTAATGTGGAGTAACTCATACACTGTATGTCTATTGGATCTTGTATGATTTCTAAGATTCAGTAATTATGGTATATAAAAGAGAAAGATGACTAGGACATGTGGTTATTGAGTTTAGAAGGGTGGTGAAACTGTCCGGGCTTGTTTGTGTGTGTTTGTGAAACCCAGACTTTGACGTGTCAGTGGACGCTTGTGGCTGTTGTTTAGGCTGTTGGTGGTTTTTGCAGCTCGGCGGTCATCTGTACCTCGCTCCTTCACCTACTGCTCAAGTTTCACTGCTTCGTCTCCATAGACCACTTTGACCACTGTCTCAGAAAAACAGCTCCTCTCTCACTCATCAAAGTTTCCACAGGAAGCTCAGCTATATCTGCCATAGTTCACCTAGCATGTTTATTTAAACCCTTTGGGCTACAGAAGCTGGACAAATGTATTACATTAAAAGTATCTTATCTTATAGCCTACATTTTCAACATCATCAATATATATATCTAGAGTATATATATATATATATATATATATATATATATATATATATATATATATATATATATATATATATATATATATGTATATACAGGGGTTGGACAATGAAACTATATATATATATATATATTTTTTTTTTTAATAGATCAGGTTATATATAATAACATATAAAATTGAATACTGAAAAAAAATATATATATGCGCAATATTACTGCGCAATATTTTAATCCCCAAGCTTCTAAAATTTACAGTTTATTTCCATGTTCCAATAAAAGGATAATCTAGATTCTAGATTTTCAAGACCACTATATATGCCAAATGTGCTGTTTCATATGGTGTTTCATATTTGTCCATCATGATGATTGACTGGCTGGTATTGCCATTGTTTCCTCTGCAGGTTATGGTTACACCAGTCCACAGTGACCAATACAGTGTTGATTATTCAGATCCATGTTACATCTAGTGATGCTGCACTAGAAAGCAGTGCAGAAGTGCATTTCGTTAACACTGGACTGCTAACATCATAGCATCATACCATCTACCAAGAACAGACCTGCTCAACACCAAAGCCCAAATTCCCCAGCAGCTTACTGAACTAGACTCCAACTTTACAGTGTCCATGAGTCTATACATTCAGGGCTACATCCTTCACCCCAGCAATATCCATAGCCTCTCATGCTTCTAATGAGGGTTCATTCCAACGATCCATAAACCAATTCCTAAAATCCAGTCCAATCCAGAACACTGTCCATTAGCAACCAGCATAACTGGGGCTCCATCTTTTCATGGCTCCTCCCACACACTGTGTATCTTTACCATGTTGACTCCATAGAGGTCAACCATCACTCCCAAAATCTTCTCCACCATATAGTCCCTCTTAGCCTCCAGGCATGGCTTGTTCCTGCCTGTTCCCCTCCATTGTGAACAATTACATCCTCAGGTCAGAAGGCACCAGACAGACTTGTAGACCAATCACCCTCTGTAGATGACTGCGGGAAAGCCAAGACAGAGCTACACATGTCTGTCACCTGTGAGAGAAACTGTCTCCGGTCTCAGGCACAGTGAAATGTTGAACCCAGTTTCTGGCAGGAGGCCCATCCACACCATCGACACATCCTTGGTTCCAGGAAAAAGCCAAACTGCCATATCCACATCTGTATGGCCTGTCCAGTCCCATCTGACTCCCTGTCACCACCAACCACCTTCACGATATACCAGTAGGGACCTTCTTAACACCATAGCTGTCCATAGCTTGAAGAGATCCCTGTAGTGCAAGCCTCCAGCCAGTAAACCACACCGTCAGCTGTCACGGTGCCTCAAACTCTTCGCTGGAGTCCTCACCTTTTTCTTGGTAAACTCCCATGCAAATGAGGGGCTGCACCGGAGGCTGACACAATAAACTCAGGACCAGCCCCTACTTGTGTGATAGAGTTCAACAGAAGAGCAGAGACCTATAAAGGACCTAGTAGTTCAAATCATGATTCAGCACCATAACAGGAGAAAGGGTATTACTGATTTCTGGAAACTGGCTTCTGGGAGGGACTGGATTCTCCTAGATGCCTGCACAGATGTTCAGTTTCTGTCTACCTGTCTACAGGGACTGAGGAAGTTCTTGTATATTAATTTCTTTATTAGGTAAAACAAGGTTTCCTATTAAATACCAAATACCATCACAATGCAGACTGACCCTTATTCTTCCAAGGCAACCTGTTTGGTGTATTGCTTTATACTTACATATGTATGATTTTTGATGTGTATGATTCTTATGTTTTATTGACTACATGTGATTAAATTATTTTTATAGCTGGCCTCCTTATGATATAGAAGTTCCATGCATGTTGGCTGATAAGCTAAAATGTGTGGAGGATAAATACCCCCTTGTGGTGAAGGACAGAACTACAGTTATCACTTTCCTCTTTGGACCAACACTTTTCTTGGGCAACGCTTTCTAGTCTTTGTGGACAATCTGATGGAATAGGGTTTCCTTGATGTGGAATGCCACATTGGAAATTGAATCCACAAACGCTGATCTTTTAGCACAAGCTCAGTGTGGTAATATCATCTCCCAGTAAGCAAATGTAATGCAGGAAGTCGGATCCCATGAGCCAGGGCCCCATGATAATGTCAATTACGTAGATAAGAGAGAGTGTAATAAAGGAAATCTTTGTCTTTTTATTAGAAAAAATATTACAGAATTTTAACATTCAGTTTTTTTTGATGGTTTTCAGCACCATGGAGAGTGACACAGTTCTGATTTAGGACCACACACTAAGACACAATGTATATATATATATATATATATATACAGTATATATAGTTAGGTATATAAACACACTGACTAGCCATGAAAACTATGTGTCTACATGTTCATATATGTTTTCCTAAAATTAGTTAATAAATGTTATGACACCTGCATCTAGTTGTCAAGCGACGTACATAAAAAAAGGCCCCTGCCAGCCCAACTGACTGTATCACCACAAGATCAGGACGTATGGCACACTATTAGTATTTATTTCTGTTACCTTGTTTAAGCTAAAGGCATCATCTTGTAACAGGGAACTAACCTCAAACTGGACAAGTAGTCAGTGGATCTTATAGAAGGGAAAAGGATAATTTCAGGGGGCCAAGCGAATACCTAAAATGAACTAGAGAGAAACACTGCTGAAACCGAACCAAACAAAATACACATTTCAGCCTCTTTACCACAAACACGTGAAAAGGTACAAACCAAAACAAAACAGGCCACCCCCCCTTACTTATGAGAGAGAAGTCTATTTACAGTTAACACACAGAGGCTAATGCCCCAGCTGATAAACTGGTGGTATGGTCAATCACAGTCCTCCAGCCACTAATCCAAATAGAA
>JAMWET010000903.1:0-57167 GCA_024036415.1 Prochilodus magdalenae
ACTTACCATGGCTCCAGGTTCCAGGTTGATGGCTGTTCTGAGGCCACTAAAAGATGCTTTGCCATAAATAGAGCAGAGGGGATGGAGTTAGTGATGACTGAGGGAGGTACCTAACTGATCGTTGTCGTCCAGAGAGATATGAGAGATTGTCAGATCCGAGAAGCTCTCTGGCCTTCGGAAAGAAAGTATCTGTACACGACAAGTAAAATGAGACCTGTATGTCATGTAGATGTTTCACAGTAGGGATTTAATGTCTATCAAAAATGAACTCAATTTTTTAAAATTAATTTCTATCTCTATTTCACCAAAATAACTGTCATAGTATGTTCATCAGATGGACATCCGCATACTGCAATTTAGATTTCTATGTTATCTTGTTGTCTCACAGTAATACTTTATTTATCATAATTTAATATATAATTTAATATTCGTACAAATAACTACAACTGAACCAAACTAAAGGTTGTAGTATGATTGTACGATGTGTGTTTGACTGTAGGTCAGTTCAGTCCTGGAGCAGGAGGTGAGTGTGGAGCCTGTAGAGTGTTAGTGAATGTAGGTCAGTGGCTCAGTAAGTGCAATGCTTTAGTGTACTGTAAGTAGCGTGTTGGTGTACGATAACTCAGTAAGTGTAATGTGTTACTGTGCTGTAAGTAATGTGTTGGTGTACGATAGTAAGTGTAATGTGTTAGTGTACTGTAAGTAGTGTGTTGGTGAACAGTAACTCAGTAAGTGTAATGCGTTAGTGTACTGTAAGTAGCGTGTTGGTGTACGATAACTCAGTAAGTGTAATGTGTTACTGTGCTGTAAGTAGTGTGTTGGTGTACGATAGTAAGTGTAATGTGTTAGTGTACTGTAAGTAGTGTGTTGGTGAACAGTAACTCAGTAAGTGTAATGCGTTAGTGTACTGCAAGTAGTGTGTTGGTGTACAGTAACTCAGTAAGTGTAATGTGTTACTGTGCTGTAAGTAGTGTGTTTGTGTACGATAGTAAGTGTAATGTGTTAGTGTACTGTAAGTAGTGTGTTGGTGTACAGTAACTCAGTAAGTGTAATGTGTTAGTGTAATGTAAGTAGTGTGTTGGTGTACAGTAACTCAGTAAGTGTAATGTGTTAGTGTACTGTAAGTAGTGTGTTGGTGTACAGTAACTCAGTAAGTGTAATGTGTTAGTGTACTGTAAGTAGTGTGTTAGTGTACAGTAACTCAGTAAGTGTAATGTGTTACTGTGCTGTAAGTAGCGTGTTGGTGTACGATAGTAAGTGTAATGTGTTAGTGTACTGTAAGTAGTGTGTTGGTGTACAGTAACTCAGTAAGTGTAATGTGTTAGTGTACTGTAAGTTGTGTGTTGGTGTACAGTAACTAAGTAAGTGTAATGCTTTAGTATACTGTAAGTAGTGTGTTGGTGTACAGTAACTCAGTAAGTGTAATGTGTTAGTGTACTATAAGTATTGTGTTGGTGTACAGTAGCTCAGTAAGTGTAATGTGTTAGTGTACAGTAAATCAGTAAGTGTAATGTGTTAGTGTACTGTAAGTAGTATGTTGGTGTACAGTAACTCAACAAGTGTAATGTGTTAGTGTACTGTAAGTATCGTGTTAGTGTACAGTAACTCAGTAAGTGTAATGCGTTAGTGTACTGTAAGTAGTGTGTTGGTATACAGTAGCTCAGTAAGTGTAATGCGTTAGTGTACAGTAACTCAGTAAGTGTAATGTTTTAGTGTACTGTAAGTAGTGTGTTGGTGTACAGTAACTCAGTAAGTGTAATGCGTTAGTGTACTGTAAGTAGTGTGTTGGTATACAGTAGCTCAGTAAGTGTAATGCGTTAGTGTACAGTAACTCAGTAAGTGTAATGTCTTAGTGTACTGTAAGTAGTGTGTTGGTGTACAGTAACTCAGTAAGTGTAATGCGTTAGTGTACTGTAAGTAGTGTGTTGGTATACAGTAGCTCAGTAAGTCTAATGCGTTAGTGTACAGTAACTCAGTATGTGTAATGCGTTAGTGTACTGTAAGTAGTGTGTTGGTGTACAGTAACTCAGTAAGTGTAATGCGTTAGTGTACTGTAAGTAGTGTGTTGGTGTACAGTAACTCAGTAAGTGTAATGCGTTAGTGTACTGTAAGTAGTGTGTTGGTGTACAGTAACTCAGTAAGTGTAATGCGTTAGTGTACTGTAAGAAATCGTGTAGAAATCGTTTTTAAGAGTGATATTTTTGCACTCTAACAAGGAGGTTAGTGTGTACTAAGGAGGAGGCACCCAGCTCTTTTCTACCAACATGGTGCCGGCCCTGGTGCCAAAACCTCCACCGCCACCTGTCCCACCCCATTAACTCACTGCTCTGGAACCATGGAACCCATGGTGCAAGGGCATGGCACTGGCAAAGGAGCTAACACAGCACTTCTGGTGTGGTGGTATGTGGTTTGTATTGATTACAATATTAGTGCAATATTAGTATTAGCAAATAAATTCTCGGATAAATCGATTTTCCAGTGTCGTTTTCTTGGAGAACTAAAACCTTTGCCCAGTACTGCATGTTCCTGACCACCATTTATGCAGGTTTAGGTGATCAGATCCCTTCAGAGGTCGTTCTGAGTAGATTAGATATACGATAGTCCTCTTGAATATGGAACAAAAGGAATATTCTCAGTCTGAAAGCAAATCAAACCATAATTCCAGGTATTAAAATTTTTCCAGATGCCAAAAACTCTGGGTTACGTTTGACTATGGATTCATGTTTGTTATATAATCGTTATATAATCAGCCCTATTACAGTAACCTTGTCCGTGTTTGACGTTCCCAGATTTCTTTCTCAGGGTGCCACCTATGTTTCTCTTGAAGCCTTATCTTCTCTTTATCTTTCCCACAATCCCGCCAAGTATACCTTATTATTCCCAGTTTTACTATACCAAGACGTTCCCGATAACGGTGAGTATAAAAGGAGGTGTTAAGACTGTCTGCGTTCAGTTCAAGTTGTCCGGCGTTGGATACCAAGAACTACTACCATGGTAAGATTCTTCTGCTGGGCATTTCCTCATGTGTGTGTTTGGGATTGTAGTGCGGCTCTTAGCCTGATGAATGTACTGTTCATAACTCCAGTTGTTTTATAGGTAAAGCCTGATTACAGAATAAAAGTCCTGTGTGTTTAAGCTGAATTGGGGTTTGTATGCTTGCAGAAGAGTTTGGTCCTGCTTGTGGTCCTGTGTTTAGTTTGTCCACTGATCAGAGGGGAATTTCCAGACTGTGAAACTACATTCCTCAACCCAGGTAAAATAAAAAATGGATGTTCTATTTTTAACACCTGTGTGATGATAATTATAAGCGGGGACAGACGCGATAGTAGGCAAGCCATTAAAAGGTCACCAGTTTATTATGAGGTGTATATTATTTTAAGCTCACCGGACAGAAAATGAGTCACCTCGCATATTTGAGGTGGTAGCAACTTCTGGCTCCTGCAGGTGGCGCTGCACCTGGATGCTGGGCCTATAAATACCTGTGAGTGAGTGACGGTGATTCATAGATTGGAAAGAAGTGCTACAGTGCAGTGAATGTCTCGTTCCATGTGTGGAAAATGGCTCCAAAGCAGATGTTAATAATTGGCTAACAGGAGTGACTGCATTTGGGCGTGGCCAAAGACCATAGTGTGAAGGAAGTATCTCAATCTGCAAATGTATGGAAGCATATGGTCATACGGGTCTACCAGCAGTGGTGGCTAAAATCCCAGTCTACAGGAAACTCTCCTCGGAATTGTGCCAGGGACCGCATTCACCATATCTGGCTCAACTGTGTGATTCTTTGATGGAAGAGTGGCTGAACATTGATGTGGCCTACATCCAGAAACTTGTCCAGTCCATGTCTAATCCAGTGACAGCTGTTATTCGTATTCGTGGAAGTAGTCTGTCTCAGGAACAGGTGACTCATTTTTTGTCCACTGAGTTTAATACTACTCAGAGAAGTAAGGAAAACCCTAGGACTATTTTGGAAAAATACATATATAGATAAATATATAAATTATGAAGTAAATGCCAATAACTCCTTTTCTAGGTCAAACAAACTGTGTGGATGAAACGGATGGCACAGAGCATGAAATGGATTCCACCTGGACGAACTCACAGTGTTACAAGTGTCATTGTTCCACCATTGGCATGACATGCTGCGACACGTGAGAGCAGAACTTCCTCTCAAATGAATGCAGAATCATGCAGCTTCCTGTTGTTTATGGTTATCTAGGATTTACAGATGGTGTTCTAATCTGAACAGATCTCACCTCTGTAGCGAGAATAAGGCTGTGTATTTTAGTAAATCATATTTTTAACCATTTGAACACATTCCTGGTTTGATGTTCTCAATCTAGATCTGCAAAATGACTTTTCATGCTGATTTCCTTTCAGGATTGTTCCACCAAGTAACTCAGACCCCTTAACCTGCATTGTGGAGTACGACTATCAGGCCTGCCAAGCCAAGTTTGTGAGCAGAGATGACCCATCATTACCGTGCTAACTGAAGACTGAAGACTCCATCACAGCTGTTGAAGCTTGTATAGTAAAGAGCATTCGAGAATCCTTTCAGCACTCAAAGTCAAAACACATGTACACCTAATTACATATGTCCATTTTTGTCGGTTTTCACTTTCATGCATCATTTGAGTACAGCAGCTGCTGTTTACACTGTGTGAACGGTTCATGATGAATGGACCAACAGAAATGGGAGAAAATGTCTTGGAAAGATGTCTGGTTCCATTGACTTCCATTCAAACTGAATGAGGTTTTTGCCCTCTCCTGTAAAGTTGCCATTTTGGAGATACTTGTTTTTCTTTGGACAGCGACGATATACTACCATATACTGTAAACATGTCCCTGTAAATACACACACATTGTACACATAGTAATGTTGGACTAGAAACAGGACATCGGTCTATTTGAATAAATGTATTTTTCTATTTTTTATATTGTGTATGCACAAGCTTTATTTATGTGCTTTTATGGAATATTTTTGTCTATATGTCCCCATAACAGCAGCTCAGAAATGTACTGCCACATTCCCCCTTCTTACAGAATGGATCCCACAGCGTGCCAGGATTGTACTGTGCATTTAAATACTCCTGAACAAGACAAACAATAAGACCCAGGCCCAACTTACACATGAATTACATTTAAAAACAATAAGCAGGCCCATTTACAAGGAGCATGCACCTCCCATGAGCCTCTGTGCATGGCCACACCCAAAGTTAATCATATTACAGGTAGGCCAGTGTAGTGTTAGGAGTCTTGCCCAAGGACTCTTATTGATGTAGCACCGCATAGTCACCCAGAGCAGGAATCAAACCTTAATCTCCGACATGATGTTGTAGCTCAGCGACAAGTGGAGTTATTCTTTTGCACCACACCCACTGTACCTTCATCTGTCACAAAGCATGGTGGTGGTAGTGTTATGCTGTGGGTTTCAGAGTCTAAGTGACCTCCTATCTGATCAGTCTTACACAAAACACCTGAATGTGTCTGTCTTGAAACCACCTCATTCTTTATTGGTCCTTCTCCCACATTCATTTTAAGCTGAGGTTGAAAGCGGGCTTCCTATGAAAGGAAAGTAGCACATTACGGAAATTCCCTGTACCATTAGACACAGAGAGTATACTGTGCTGGGACTCAGGACTGGACTGTGGTATGAATGACGACAGAATGGAGCAGAATGGAAATGCGTTTTGCTGTATTGAGCCAAAAATCTCTAATTAATCTCATTATTAAAGCCCTACAGATTGTACTACATCATCTTTAATACAGTCTAGTTATACAGTATGTGAAAGTCTCTGAAGATTGTGAATATGATCATTTCCAATGTACCTATGAGCCTCTGTGTGAGTGGTTTGTTCAGATACAGATCTGGCAAATTTAAGACACCACCTCTACAGGATCAGTGTCTCTAGTTGTACAGGTTGTGGGTTTCTGTTGGACCAAAATTCCTTAGTTCTGTTTTATTCTCTACTCCACTGGAAACACGTCTCCCAAATTCCAGATCGGATATTGTATTAGATCTGTTTATTCAGAAAATCACTAATGACCTCCAGAGGACTGTTTTTAGAACCATGCTCGCTCTGCATTTCACCCCAGCCACCGCTCGCCAGTCTCTCTGTAGGTCACTTGAGGTCTTATGGTGGTGATGGTCAAATGAGGTGGCACTCATCACGGTCAGTAGAGAGTGAGTCTGGCCCTCTGCCAGCCTGTAGCTGTGTTGTCCTGTGTGTTTGCTGCTTGACCTTGTTCTTATGAACCAGCCGCTCACTGTATCTGCCAGTAAAGCTAGAACCCAACCTTCTGTTCCTCATGGAGAACCTGCTGTATATATATACATATATAGATTAATATACAGATTATGAAGTAAATACCAATAGCTCCTTTTCTAGGTCAAACAAACTGTGTGGATGAAACGGATGGCAGTATTACAAGTGTCATTGTTCCACCATTGGCATGACATGCTGCAAAACCAGGCCCATTTACATGGAGCAGGTGTAGCAGATGTAAAATGTTATTTCGTTTTCTTTTATATAAATCTACTTTAGTAAAAAGGTTTTATAGTTTATAGTGTGTAATATATATTATCTCGTGTTAAAAATGTAGTTTAAAATAGTTAAAATGTGTTAAATAGTTAAGATCTTATGGGAAATTGTTGTGTTCTATACAATGCATGTTGGACACTAGAGGTCGCTGCTGCGCTACAGAGTGAGGCTGCTAGTGTAGCACTAGAGGAAGAGTGAGGGTGGAACAGCCATGCCATGTTAGCTAGTGTGTGAGAGGAATAAAGCTCCATTCAGAAACACTTCTGCCTGATTATTCACCTGGCACCTGGACACTACAGAAATGGCTTTGTTAAAAAAACCGGCACTGCCCCTTTAAGAGATGTACGTGACACTCGACTTTGCGCGCTCTCCCTCAGCCTGCACTGAGAGCTGGAGGGAGAGGTACGTAGAGTAAAGCTGAGAAGTAAAGACCAAATTAAACACGAAATTTTGTGACTAATGTTCATGAAAAGCCCCGGTTTTGGTGTTAAAACTGTGCTGTGTATTTTAGACTGTGTTTTATTTTGTCCTGTTGTAGTAAAAGCCTGTTTCTGTCGAGTAAGGAGCTGGTGTTTCTAGCTATCTCGCTAGCTGTAGCAGTAGCTTCCGCTCTGTGTAAAAAGTAAAACACTGAGAATGTGTTTTCTTGTATGGTGTCAGGATTTTCAGGTGGCCTCCTCACCATCAATGATGAACCATGTTGTCTTTTGCAAAACAGGTATGTGGTTTTATTTAGTTTTACCGTCCTTTGTACAGCAGGGGGTAGTGTTTAAACAAAGACAACCCAAAATGTCGCCTCTTCGTGTGTGCTATGCTCATAGAAAATGGAGGATGACTTTTGTAAAGCAGTATTGCACTGTAAACTGTCTTCTGCGTGGTTCAGTGAATCTCTTAAGAGTTCCACAGCATTTTGTAAAACTGTCTGCTCAGTCTGCACTGAGAGTTGGAGGGAGAGGATGTTTGGGTGGCCTCCTCCCAATCAATGATGAACCATATTGTCTTTTACAAAACAGAAATGACTGAAGGCAGTTCCAATGAATTCCATTCAAACTGAATGAGGTTTTTGCCCTCTCCTGTAAAGTTGCCATTTTGGAGATACTTGTTTTTCTTTGGACAGCAACAATGTACTACCATATACTGTAAACATGTCCCTGTATATTATTACAGTAATAACAGCACATAGTAATTTAGTAATGTTGGACAAACAGGACATCACTCTATGTGAAACAAAATTATTTTTCTATTTTTTATATTGTGTATGCACAAATTTATTTTTGAAGAGTTTTTTTATATGAAACATTTTTGTCTATATGTCCCCATAACAGCAGCTCAGATATATACTGCCACATTCCCCCTTCTTACAGCATTGATCCCACAGAGTGCCAGGATTGCAATGTGTATGTAAATACCTTTAACATGCCCGTTATAGCCAATCCTTTATTTCTGCCTTTTCTTAGCTGGCATAGAGCTGGCATTAAAGGATCAACGATCTGTACGTCAACATTACTTTCAGTAGTTTCTCACAGTTTGCTACCCAATTTTTTCTTCCCAAAACTCAATTTTTGCATTTTGTCTATATTACAGCAGCTCGGAATTTACTGCCACATTCCCCCTTCTTACAGGATGGATCACACAGCGTGCCAGGATTGCATTGTGTCCAGGCTGTCTTCGTTTTTAGTACGTTCCTGTGTGAATTGTTAAAACGTTGTTTTGCTGCCTTTCTGGAGCAGGTCTCCCTTGTAAAAGAGGTCTGTGATCTCAGTGGGATTATCCTGGCTAAATAAAGGTTATATAAAAAAACAGTAAAAATTCAACAAAGACAGTGAGAAACAGTGAAAAAGAATATCATATTCATATCTGTGATAGGCCAAAGTATGTGAAGCGTTGATTTCAGTATCTGGTGTAAACCCCTGGTGCAGCAATAACTGCAAGTGCTGCACATCGGCTTGGAGGAATATCAGCTTGTTCCTCTGTACAAAACAACTTCTCACTTCATGTGCTTCCACAACATTCCTACTGGATTATGGTCAGTACCTTGACCTGGCCATTCCTGAACAATACCTTTATTCTTCTAGAACTGTTCTTGAGATTCAGCTTGTGGACAGATGTCCTGATTTTTTCCTTTAGAATTTGCTGGTTTAATTCCGAATGTTTAATTCCGAATCAGGCACCCTTGCCTAAACCATGACACTACCACCGCCACCACCACCACCAGGGTTCACAGGTGTGCATGGTTCTGCAAACATAACATGTCTCATTTAAACCAAAAAGGTATATTTTGGTCCCATCAGTCCACCAATCGTTGATCCAATAGCCTTCTGGCTTGTTTATGTGATGTCAAGTAAACAGCAGATGGACAGCGATGTTCTTTTTTGAGAACAGCAGCATTCTCCTTGCAGCCCTGCCATGCAGACCATTGTTGTTCAGCATTATCCTGAAGGTGGACTCACGAACATTAATATGAACCAGTGTGCGAAAGGCCTTTGCGGACTATTGCGTGCTTTGATCTTGGTGTGATCTTTGCTGGTCTTGATTCCTCTGTTTGTACACCATCTGTATGATTGTGAATTGCTGAAGTCCAAACCCCGTAGAGATGATTTTGTAACTGTTTCCAGTCTGATGAGCATCAACAACTCCTTTTCTGAGGCTCTCTACATGTACACAGACATGTGTTGTGAAGATCAGACTTTAACAGGTCCCTGTTCTTTAAATAAATCAGGGAACCCAGTCAAACCTGTTCATCAATCACTGATTGACAACACCCTGATTCTAATCCTAAAAATTCACATACTTTTCCCCACTAACAAATACGAAATATTGGATCACTTTCCTCAATGAATAAATTACCATGGTCTAAGATTTTGGACCTTGTTTAAGTGGGTTTTCCTGATCCTCTTCTTTTTAGGACTTTTGACAATTGGATGAAGTGTTAGATCAAATTTATACAGGAATATAGAAAGTCCTAGTCCTATATATGTAATATGCCAACACATTTTCTATTATAGAAACTTATTTACTGACAGTTGTCCTGTGCCAATATTTTTTGAATTTGTTGCAGGCATCAACAAAAAACGTTACTTATCTGAATTCTCTATAGCATAGTGTTGCCCTCAGGCAACAACCTCTTTTTTTGTGTATTACACAGTCCCTTAAAATTTTTATTTTAATTTTTTATGTATAAATATACTCTTACTTAGATTTGACTCTTTGTCTAATAAAATAAGGGGTAGAATTGGGTTTGATACCTGCGGACGGAGCAGTCCTTTCACGAGGCAAAGCCGCATGGTACACAGTGCCAGCTATCAGTAAGATATATATATATATATATATATATATCTTTTTTTTTTTACATGTTAAAAATTGAAATAACTTTCTAAATAACATCATGTATATGTGAATGAATATGCAAAGAAGCTATTTACATACAGATATATACATAAAACCCCTCAACATGTTTTAGTAATCTACCACATTGTTGCCTTCAGGCAACAAAGGAATTTTTTCTGATTTGGGAGAATTAAGAAGGCAAATTCTCCCCAAAAACTGGACGAAACTGAGATTTTTCTCCAAAATACTTTATGCCATAGAGGGTTAGCATATCTTTGTATTGCTTTCGTTCAGAAACAGGCCAAAGTAGATTTCGAAATCAGGACTTTCTGTGCAGGTAGCAATGTCTTTAGGACTTGCCTTTATTTCCAGTCACATCTCCACTTCCTGTAAATGTTTGTGTTGCATCACCTGATATTTCAGGTTACCAGAGCAGGTTTTTATACATCCAGCAAGTGAAATGGAATGTGAAATAAGACTGGGTAATGCAAAAATGACACCCCACAAAATCGGCATGCAGGAAAAAATTTTATTTTTTTTACCAACATTAATCAATAAGGTACCAGATTAAGAACCGCACACTGGCTTTATAAGGCAATAATCTTTTCTTTGTCTGCAGTTACTTTCCGACAGCTACATGAGGGCAGGGCTCTTTGTGGTCATTCTTCTTGACCACTTTGAATGTGCATGTTGTGTAATCGTACTCCACAGCGCAGTCCTCTGGGTAAGAAACGACTCTTCCCATGCTGAAACAAACAAAACCAACAAACACTCTAATGAGCACATGATTTACGTATGTGCTAATCTAAATCAAATCAGTGTTTCCCAACCCTGGTCCTGGATGCACCCTGCCCTCTACATTGTAGTGGATTTCCCCTGTATCTCTGAAAGGGCATGTTAATGAGCTGAGAATTGGAATCAGGTGTGTTGGGAGCAGGGAAAGCTGGTCCTGCCCTCAGGACCAGGGTGAGAACCAATGAGAATCATTGTATTAGATGGCCACTTGGGTCATTTTGCTGGGTTAATGATGCTGGGTAGTTCTGTGAATTCTGGCTGCTGAAATTCCTAAAGGAAATCATGGACGCTGTGGCCTCCAGACTTAAGAGGAGATGGAGCTATCAGGCTTGTTATCAGGAAAAGGCAGCACCCATGATGATATAGTTGTGAGGGCATTAGTGCACATGGAATGAGTACGGTGGCCGAGAAGTGGAAAACAAATTAACATTTCAGAAAACAAAATAAAAAAATTAAGAAAACAAAATTAAAAATGAAAACAAAAATTAAGAAAAAATTCCAAAAGCAAACAACTTTTCAAACTGTGAATTCTGTTGGAAAGCGTAGGTCTAACACACAAGAAGTGCTAATTGCAGGCATGCATTTTAGCCAGCTGGCAAGATATTGTTTTTCCATGACCTTTTCTGCTGTTTTAAAAACTCTAAAGATCTTCCGCAGGAAAAAACAAACGTGTGCCACAAAACAGACAGGTCATGCTTTAGTATTGTCACCATCCCAAACTCCACTCACTCTACCACTACGAAACAGTTTGATTGAAAACAGTTTGATTTTCCGCAACAAGAACTTCCTGTGTGTTAGACCCACCCTTTCCATCAGAATTCACAGTAAATCTGTTTTTTTAGTTTTGTAATTTTGTTTCCTGAAATGTATTATTATGGAAATTGTTATTTTGGTTTTTTTAATTAAATTTTTTCCTTTGTAAATCTGTTTTTATTTTTTATTTTGTTTCTGAAATTTGTTTTTCACTTCTCAGCCACCATACATGGGGCACATTTTTGAAGCAACACATACGCTGCCATCCAGATGATGTCTTTTCACAGGATGTCCCTGTGTATTTCAGCAGGACAATGCCACACTACAGTCTGCACGTATTACAGCTGTACGGCTCTGTAGTAGGATAGCCTGGGTGCTACCCTGACCTGCCTGCAGTCCAAACTGCTCACCCACTGAAACCATTTGGTGCGTTATGAATGGTAAAATCAGACAGAGTAGAGTAGCTGAAATTTAATATCGAGCTACAGCAATCATCCACTCTGTTCTCAAATGCCTACAGACTGCTATCATAGAAGAGCTGATGGGTACAGTGCTGAACATCTCACTGTGCCAACTTTTTAGAAACTTGTTGCTACCATCAAATTAATAATCTGCATATGATCTGAAAGAAAAAGGGTTTTTTGAAGGTCAGTTTTTATGTTGCATTTCTATTTTTTTTTTTAATTAAATATGGAGTTTAAATGATTTCCACACAATTATATTCTGTTTTAAGTTGGTTTTGATTCCTGTAAAGGTTTATATTAACAAAAACAGCTTGTGTAGAGTACGCAGTATAAAGCAAAATATAAAAGAAATGACTAAATAAAATATATCATAAAATATTTTTCAAACTTTTTTTTGTAAGTTTTTCCTTTTTGAAACTTACAAAATTAAACTGCACAGTCATGATTTTGGAAGAACACGCTGATGATTTTATATTTAGAATATCGTTTACATGCTTAAAGATTAAATTCCTGCTACATACAGTTAATCATTGAGTTTTTGCTTTTACTTTACATTGTATTTAACTTTTCTCTAAAAATTTGTATATTTTTTATTCTTAATTTTGTTAATTTTGTTTCCATACCAAATAATATGATTGCCGTGCCTGCTATTGTCCCCATCTGCAAGTAAAATTATATATATATATATATATATTTAAACCCACATACCTGTCGCAACATCTCATGGAGTTGGTGTTGCACGAACACTTAATACATTTGCTGTTTGTCCAGGTGGATCCTACAGCATGCCAGTTTTTGTCAGTCAAGTCCTGACAGTATCTGGCACCTTTATCAACACAGCAGAGACAAACATTAAGCCTTAAGGGCTCAGAGACGAAACCGCAAAGTTAATTTCATGCAGTTCAGCTTGTATTAATAATATAGTGTGTCTTTAGCTTGTACCTTTTTTCAACAAACTGTGAAAGCAGTAACCGTGAACCAGGGGAACGAGAGCACATAGACTCACAGCCACCAGCACTGCAGCCCGCTTTAACATTGAAGGTGAAAGAATTAGTATAGTATCTGCTGGTCCAGCACACAAGCCTCAACACAGGTGCACAACCTATTCCAACACCCTGATTTTGATTACTGAAGCAGGAGCTAGAAAACTTTAAAGAAACACATGAATGAACCAGCAAACAGCTAAGCAGTGGTAAACACACAGAGAATCATCAGTGGAGAACTTACCATGGTTGCACCTTAAGACACTGTGACCTGAACCTCTGGATGTGTCTGAATCTGATCTGACTGGGGTTTTATGGTGTTTCCTCAGTGGGTGTGGCACCAGTTACTGTTACAGTTGATGAAAGAACAAAACCAGGCAAGATGTGGAAGGAGCACCTGACTGCTGCCACCACCCAGAGGTAGGATACAATGAAGGCCATATGAAGTTTGGAGGTCTGTAGAGATTGACTGTAGAAAGTTGTTGACCTCTGTGCACTATGCACCCACTGACACCGCTCTGTCATTTTACAGAGCCTATCACCTCCTGGCTGAGTTGCTGTCATTTTCAGTCGCTTCCACTTTATGATACCACTGACAGTTGGTTGTGAAATATTTAGTAGTGAGGAAATTTCATGACAGGACAGGTGGTATCCTATCACGTACCATACTGGAATTCACTGAGCTCCTAAGAGCGACCCATTCTTTCACAGATGTGTGTAGAACCAATCTGCTTGCCTAGGTGCTTGCTTTTGTACACCTGTGGCCATGAAAGTGACTGAATTCATTTGGATGGGGGAGTGAATACTTTTGGTAATATAGTGCATCTTGTTATGCAGATAAACTTGCATCTTTTTTTATAGCACAGTTTAAAGCTCTAGTTCCCTGTTCAATGTTGTGAATATTCATGCACAGACCAATAGAATTTCTCCAAAGACTCACACATTTAAATCTGTGAGTCTTTGGTTAGGTCCATCAATAGTAACACCACTTCACTTACTGTAAATGTTTGTGTTCTACCTCCCGATTCTGGAATTCAGAGGAAACAATATAAACACTTACAGTTCTGCATACAGTAAGGAAAATGGAAAGTGTGCAAAAAGATGGGCTTACAAAGACATTTGTAACCCCACGGATTAGGCTTGCAGTGAATGTCCAATTAATTATCTGAAGTCACATTTATTTACCCAATAAATTAGAAACAGTGTTCTTGACCATGCATGAGGCAAGTTCCTTTTTGTTGTACACCAAGCTGCTTTCTGAGAATTGCGGACACTGAGCTGTCTTTGTCCGGGACCACTTCACCACAAACTCTGGTATATTCGTGTTTTGGTATATTTCATGTCATATCATGTCTTACCGGTAGAGCTTCAGATTGGGCTACTGCTGTATGGACTGTTATAAAACATGGGACTATATTAGTTGAAGATTTCAATGCTGTCTTTGATCTTCCTAAAGAGGCCGGATCTTAGACAGTGCCTTGGTTCATCACTGAGGAGCTGATGAAGTGTGATTCATCTTCTCTGACAGAGGAATAGATGCTTTGCAGGGGGTCTTTGCTTGAACTGTGGTGTTGCTGGTCACGTTTTATGTGACTGTTGGACTTGCACACGAAGACCTTAGGTGCCATCCTCGGAACGGTAAGTGGTCCCACTCTGGGCATGATTACAAAGCCTCTGCTTCTGCATGCTACACTGTACTGCCAGAAATCACCTTGTGTTTCAAACCTTAATGGACTCCGGAGCTAAGGGGAACTTGATCCAGTCAAGGCTTGCCTGTGAACTCCATTCTTGTGGATCCTCTTAAAACCACTTTGGGATTGTTGGATGTAGAAGGCTGCCATGGAGGACTATATACAAGAGGCTCTTTCTCAGTGTTTTATTCGCCCATCCACACCACCTGCGGAAGAAAGATGGTGGTCTTGTACCATGTATATATCTTTCCACAATCCATTAGCATGCTCAACACAGTTTGACATGCAGACCTATCAGGACTGTTGAACTCTTGAACACACACACATAATGAACACACACAATGTCAAATACTCAGTACTCATGTGATCCTCCATAGGCCCACAACCTACTCTACCCATGCGTATCAGAACTGTACACAGTATTATTAATATATATTATTTATTTCAACTCACATCTACATTTTTAATGCTGCTAATTTATGTGCAACAATCTCACTGTTTATTATAATCAAGCACTTTATCATGTTCCCGTGTCAAGTTTACAGCTACAGTGTTGTTTACATTGTTACAGTGTGCAATAATATCACTTGGAAATGCAGTAATATTTTTCCATGCAAAGTTTGATGTTTCTGTAACTGCAAAGTACAATTTCCTATTTGTTACTTTCCCCCCACCCCTTCTATATTTATACTTATGTCCAGTCTGCACTGTTATGTTACCAGTATGTCTCGTGTGTTTGCACTGTGTTTTATTTTTTCACATCAGAGTTTGGAGAAACGCAATCTCGTTCAGGTTTGCACTTCTGTTGTAAAATCTGAATGACAAAAAAGTTTACTTTGACTTGACTATTTTACAATGTACTAAATCAGACCACCCAACCCCTATCCTCTGTCATTAGTTCATGCAGCCTTAGAACAGCTTTGTGGTGCCACAGTTTTTACCAAGTTGGATTTATGCAGCACTTACAATCTTTTCAGGATCCGGTGGGAGACGAGTGGAAAACTGCCTTCCTCATTACTACAGGGCAGTATGAATATTTGGTGATGCCTTTCGGTTTGCGTAATGCTCCTTCCACTTTCCTGACTTTCATTAAAATTTTACGAGATGTTATGTTGCGTCTGTTTGTCATTGCCTACATTGATTACATTTTAATTTACTTACCAAATTTAGCTATCAGCATGTGAACCAGGTCCTCAAGGATGAGAAGTGTGAATTTCATTTAACCTCCACATCATTTCTTGGATAAATATCAGGGTGTGCTCATGGAGGATCAGAAGATAGAGGCACTTGTGAATTGGACTGTACCCAGTCTCAGAGAATTGCAGAGAAAAAAATAGCAGATTGGTAAAGAATTACTTGCCATGAAATTGACCTTCAAGGAATGGCACCATTGGTTAGAAGACACGCAACATCCCCTTCTCATACTTAGAGTTCCTCAAAACCCTAAACTTCTCTTACCAGCAAACGGTGTATTAGCTCTCATTGGATGGGTGACAGATTCAGAAAGACGTCCATTAAATGAACACAAACCTCCACATGAACAATGCACTGCTAACAAGAGATGTGTAGGTATAAGTTAATTACATGGACCCTCTCTTCCCTAACTTTTGGATATTCTGGTGGAACTAGTCCTCATGAATTGATAGCTATTAAAAATGATAGGAGAGGATGATGATTTTGGGTTAGGTTTTTATTCTGTTTGTTCACAGTGTAAAACTTTGCACGCAGTTGGGAAACTTGTCTCCTTACCAGCATACTTGAAACATAGAGCAGAATGTATTAATCAGTTCAATATAGTTCAACTAATGTTACACCTTTCCGGTGTATTTTTAATTATCAACCAGCACTAATGCCATAGTCTTTTGAGCCCTCAGATATTCCTTCAGTTTACCTTTGGATGAAATAGAGCGATGAGGTCCTGGGAGAAGAACCACCAATGTATTGAGTCCATCAGAAAGCAGCAAACACATTCAGCTGACAAACATTGTGGTGACACCATTTACTCCTGAAGGCCAGATTTGACTGGGACTTCAGGTTCTTTGAGTAGTTCAATGACGTACCTGTAGGGTTCAATGACGTCATGTACAAGCTTGATTTACATGCTCAATATTGTGTCTGTTTCTCGCTTCATGTCTTCCTGCTTAAGCCAATTGTCCCTTGCCTGTGGATGAGGCCCTTGGATGAGGCCATACTCAATGCTGCACCTCCACCTCCAGTTGTTGTCGAGGGCACTCCTATGTATGTTGTCCCTTAGCTCCTGGATTCCAGAAGGAGTTGGGTTCCTGCAGCTGACATATTAGATCCTGTCCTGGTGGAGGAATTCCATCACTGTCAACCATGTTGTTGGCATGTTGGTGTACGGTAACTCGATGAGTGTAATGCGTTAGTGTACTGTAAGTAGCGTGTTAGTGTACAGTAACTCAGTAAGTGTAAAGTGTTAGTGTACTGTAAGTAGTGTGTTGGTGTACAGTACCTCAGTAAGTGTAATGCGTTAGTGTACTGTAGCATGTTGGTGCACAGTAACTCAGTAAGTGTAATCTGTTAGTGTACTGTAAGTAGTGTGTTGATGTACAGTAACTCAGTAAGTGTAATGCGTTAGTGTGCTGTAAGTAGCATGTTGGTGTTCAGTAAATCTATGTTTAGTTGCCATCTCACAGCTGCTGTGTTAAAGACTTCTTGCTTCTTTACTGGTTCCCACGGGTTGTTTGTCGCACATTTGCAGGCTGAGAAATGCGAAGGAAATCGGAGTAAGGGTCCACGTGTACTGTCAGGTCTGATTACTGAGTCAGTCCAGCTCTCCTTATCTCTGAAAGTGAGAAGTAATGGCTTTGCTTTTACTGTATGCTTAATGCTGATCCGCAAGTGATTTGGCTGATCCTGTTTTTGGTCTGGCTACTACTTGTAACACGTGTGTGGTGAACTACCTTGACACAAATACAGTGTATTTAACCAGTGGCCCCATTAGGTTCCCTCACAGAGCAAAAGACATTAAAGAGTCGAGACCAGAGATGCAATAAACTCAAGAATTGGTATTAAAGAAAGTAAAGTATAAACAAATATGAAACAAGTCTCCCAACTTAGTCAAAATATCACCTTCTGTAAAATAAATAAAATAAATGTACAATGTTCTTCTGTAAAGAAGAGTAATCAGCCTACCCACAGGTAGGTATTCAGATGAGTATTGCCAAAATATAAAATAAAATGGAAACAATCTCAAAAGTATTTCTCCTTTAGTTCTCTTGTTTGTTTTTGTATTACTGAATAATGTTATTGAATGTTATTTAATTTAGGGTTTTGTCCTCAGGTAAGTACTTTGTTACCGTAATCTTTTACTGTTATTTAAAGTTATATATTTATATATTTATACTGTTATATATTGTGTTTTTTTCTGCTAAGTTCTGTTTGATTTTAGATGTCCCTGGTCAAGGTGAGTATTATGGGTTTACTGTGCACTTTCAGTTAGAGTTTTACTTCATATTTAGTTCAAGCTAATTATTACTACTTATTTTTGCTGCCTAGATGTTTTGTAAATACAATCACCTTTATAGTTATTTAACAGAAAAACCTCACAATTATGAATTGAAAAACCAAAACAAAATGTTAACCAGAAAACACCAGTAAATCAAAGAATGACAAAATAGAATTAACCAGAACTCCCCATCAACATTCTCTTATCACATTACAATTTATCGGCAAAGACAAATAGAAATATTTTCTAAGTCCCTTTGGATCAAGTCACATAAATAGCAGAAGTTCGTCCTACCACTCTGTGGGTGAGTAAATAGCAGAATAACCCATAGCAAATTCCAGCAGAAGGATTCTCAGGCTCCAAATTTTGCTGATGGTCCCTTTAATCATGGGCTTGGCTCGCCATCTAGCGTCTGCTCAGCGCACCGAGCCCGTGCGTCCGAGAAATGGAAGCAAAGTTCTCAACGATCTGAACCGTACCAAAAAAAAAAACCTGACCTGTTTATAACATCAGTGCCTTAGCATTTCTTTTACAATAACACTGCAATATATACATCGCTTCAGACAATATCCATTTCTTTGTACATTTACATATTGTATTATCTTAAACAACAAACTAAATTAGCTTAGCCTAGCGCATGGCGTAGTAATCACAATCATAATGCATGTTAGCGCCACGTATCTTGTTCCACTATTTTAGATATTTTCATTAGAAATACAGATAAATGAGGTCTGTACTCACCGAATCCAATCCTATTTAGTTATATTTCGTCACCATGTATGCAGATCGCAACAAAGTTTTCACCGTAGGCAGTGATGCAGACATCTAAATCAGAAAGATTTAAGAGCTAACACGCGTATCAAATGCTGTTTCACACTTAACTTCATGGATTTACTCCAAGCCCTAAGCCTCACGAATTGACTAGTTTAGAACAGTTTTAAAACCGAACTCTGATGTTACAGATTCCTATTGTCATTGCGCGGTTGGGGGTGTGGACCCAAGCGCAGGGCAGGAATTTGTTTGCAGCGATGTAAATGTTAAATTGCAAGCAAACGGACTTCCTGGATGTGGATGCACGTGAAACTATGTATGCAGGGTGTGAACTATTTGTGAAAACGTGTTTTTTTTTTTATTTTGGTTTAGGCAGGGATCGAACCCCTGACCTTTGGAGTGAGAACCCCACGTGCTACCACTGCGCTATGCGGTAGCACACGCGAGGCAGGAGGGGGTTTGTGAGGGTGAGTTAGAAATGGCGGGAAAAAACAAACAAATAAGACGCCAGGACGGCGTTCTCAAACAAAAGGAGAAGTTCATAAAAATCAAAAATAAACAGGAGAGGGTTTAACAGAAAGGGGACTTGTGGATCTTTTACATGGAGAGTGACCCACGCTCTCTACTCTTTGTAGTTTAAACACTTGCTGCTTTTCTCTTTTCCTTTTCTCTTTTTTTTTTTGCTTAGCTTCCTCTTTTCTTTTTCTCTTTCTCTTTTCTTTTTCTTTTCTTTCAGGTATACTGTACTGACTACCCCTCTACAAAGGTGCAGCGGCTGTGTTTGTGTGGTGGGGGTTATATGGCTGCCGCCTCAGGTGTCGCTTGTTGGCTTGATCAGCCCGGGGCATCCTGGGGTTTGGAGTTCCGGGCTGTAGTTCACCCAGAACGGCGCCGCCGCTGCCGCCCTCTGACGGCAGTACAGCCTGAACCCTTACACCTATAACTTACATTTGTCTTGTTTATATTCCTAAGCATCCAGTGGAAGTCTCTCCCGTTCAGCTCGCGGAGTACTCTCCCAACTCGCCTCTCCCGAAGGGGGGGGGGTAAAAGGGGCGGAGCTAACACCTCCTTGCTCTTCTATTGGCCATTAACACCGTCTGAGGTAATAAACAAACTGTTTACCCGAATTGTTCCTGCCTTTGTCCTTGAACAATCAATGTTCCATCCAGTTACAACACACCACTGTTCAATGTCTTTTCAGAAACAAATTCCCACTCCTACTGTCCAAAATCCACTTGTCTCAGTGTTCTTCAGTGACCCATACGAGACCTGAGTTACATATTTCCAACGCCATCTACCAAACACTTTTGCCACAGCTTGCAGTGGGATTTGTGTGGGTTATGTTTTTGAGTGCGGCAGTCTTAGGCCAGAAACAGAGTCAATCCAAGTGCATGATCGCCAGTAACAATGTTCAGCTAACACATTGCAGACGCATGGCCATCCTGTGCTTACAGAGCATTCTTACGTTGCTGTGGCAGTTAACACGCTCTTAATCGAGCAACAAAGGAGAAAATGAGAGATACTGACAAACCAATGTCCAACTACCAAATGTGTAGCTGACACAGGCATGTTCGGTGCTTTACTTGTTCTGTCAGAATGAAGAGGCAATGATGAAGTTTACATGGCCTTTATTTCAGTTTCGCTTTATTTTACTTTCCGGCAGCTCCGACGACGCATGAACGACTGCCATCACTCCTTTTAAATACGTCAAATGTACATGATTCATAATTGTACTCCACAACGCAGTCGTCGGTAGTGTGCACCGATGGCATTCTGTAAAAGAAAAGCGCATTAACACACTACAGTACACCACGTTTATTAGTGTTTCTTTCTTGTTCAGGGTACTAAGCGTGTTTTCTTAATTCTTTAGGCCTAAAATGAACAAAAAATGGCTACTGGTCCCCGTAAACCTGGTTGTTGTAGTCAGGACAGTGGTGTTTTGAGAAGCTATCTAATTTCCGTTAGTGCTGCGTAGACTTCCAATAGACTTCTGGAACTGTGAGAAATTTCGACAAGCCTGAGTCGAGTTGGACCATTTTAATCAGTCGAATGGCAGCACAGCCAACAGCCACAGTTGTAGATATCCAGCGATGTCTTCCATGAGTCATCCTGTCAGTGCCAGCACCATTGGCAGGACACAATGCACACAGACCATTATGACAACTGCCCTTAACACCATGTCAACGTCCCCAAAGACTGCAATGGTGTCGTGCCAGACTGTCATGGAGTGACTTAGAATGGCATCCGGTCATCTTCAGTCCCGCTTCTGTCTCGTTGGAGATGACTAACGAATCCATGCATGGAGACACCGCGGTCAGCACCAAGAAGCTTTTCTCACACGTCACATATCCAGATGGCTTTGTGTCACTCCACCTCCACCCTTACCGCACCATTGCAGGAACTGTGTGAGGATATTCAAGCTGCATGGGATGGATTATCATGGGACACCATTAGGATCATCATCTATTGTTCCTGGTAACTTTTATCGTCCTTCCCAACATAACTGCAATCCCACACCTCCTTCTGGGTGCAGCTACCCTTTTGAGGATGAGTGAATTTTCAAACTACTATATAATAAATAAAACTAGAAACTATAGAAACAGAGGTGTAAGGTTTTGTTCTGATGCTAATGCTACTGTGGTTATTTCATCGCTCGTGTTGGTTTATTTACCCATCACAGCAGCGCAGGATGTCATTTTGGCATTTACACACATCGCATCTGCTGTTGGTCCAGGAGGATCCCACAGCATGCCAGGTCTTATCCACAGCATCCTGACAATGAGTCACACCTATCAGAGATCAGCAGTTTGTAATACACCACATGTACACAAAGCTAGCAGTACAGCAGAATGATGCCCAACACCAGCATAATACAGCACAGATGTTTGGGTACCTTGTTTTAGCTCCTCCAACCAGCAGGCAGCGTCATTCAGAGGAATGACAGCAAACAGCACTAACCCCACAAACACTGACCTCTTCAGAACAAAAAAACATGAGTTAACAAACAGCTCTACACTCTTTCAGATTCCTTCTGTTTTAATACAAACACAGTTCTACTGATTGTTCCACGCTTTCTGGCTTCATTCGTCAAGATACTATCTAAATGTTCCCTCAAAGGTACCTGTACTCTGCACAGTGACAAAGCTTAATCTAATCTTATCTAATCTAGTCTAATCGAATCTTTCATATATTTTCATAATCAGATTTTAAACCATAATCAATAATCAGTTTTAAAACAGAACAGTACAATATACTGAGTGGAGACGAGACAGCGTTTGCAGACTCAGTACAACTTTAATGATACAATTTCAGTGCATTTTGGTACTATCATTTTCCCCCTAACTGCAGGCACCGAGACATGGTACCACCCCAGTAACAGTTTTGTATAATCAAAAAGATTCTAAATGAATCAACAGTTGAGTTGAATTGCGTCCAAGGTGTTCTGCAAGGTTCAGTCCTGGGGCCAGTCTAATTTAATGTATATGTATATGTATAATGTTGTTTGAAATGTTTTGATTATTGATTATTGATTATCAAGACTGTCACTGAGCTTCTACTCTTTAATGACATGTACTTAGCTAAGAACTGTGTATTTGAAATAAGTTATTCTTTACATTATTTTTGTATTGTTGGCTTTTAGTTGATTTCAGTTCTGCATCTGTGTACTTGATATTAGTTTTTAGTTAGTTAGTTAGGTAATTTTTTATCATAATTGATTTTGTTATTCATTTTTTATCACATTCAGTTTTTTATTTAATTTTTATTAAACTGCGTAATAATCTTTTTTACTTATCTTGATATCTGATTTAGTTTTGAACTCTAAATGCATTCCATTTTCTTTATTGTTGTAATTATATCTGTATGTTCTAGATCAGTTTCTTCATTATATATTGATTATCTGCAAATAATATTTACTCTTTTTGAGGTTTTTTGTACCTGTATAAAAACAAATATTTTTGTCTTGTCCTGTCTTTAAATAAAGCTTGATTGATTAATATCAACAACTTTTAAATCTAATTTATGCAGCATTAAGCTTACAGATCGTGGAAACTCACCATGGTTGCAGGGTCAGAGTGAATGTTCTAAGGTCAGTGACCACTACTGTAATTAAGTCCCATTTTTGCTGGACCACCCCTCAGACCGACCTATCACAGTCTCTCCCCTGTGTCCTTTCCACACCGCCCCCCACCCCCATTCCCTCTGTCTAAACACCCCACCTCCATCACATGGAGGGCCGACCATATTGGCAGGTCAATACCAGGGAGGTCAGTGAACTCTTTTGATAGTGAGGGTGCATCCATGCATGACTTAATGTTCCTGCAGGAGCTCCACTCAGACAGACACAGTCGACTGTTCTGGTGAGACACATCCTGCTAGACTGCTAGTCTGCATGTTCAACCACGCCCTCTTCAGAAACACACCCAGGTGACATCCTGTAAATAGGCTTTGACTGCTTTCGGGTGCTGAACTGGGCTATCAGGTGCAGAGCCGTGTGTGAACCTTGGTCATGCTTTTTGATCAACTGTAACTTGTGCACGTTATGCTGTTCTGGGAGCAGAACTTAGGTGGGTAATAAAAGACAATTAAGAATGAGAGATACCGCCATTCCACTGTCCAGCTACCAAACATATGGCTGTGAGAGGAGTGTTAGGTGCTTTACTAGTTAAGAATAAAGAGAGGCCATATGATGCAATATTTCTGTCCTTTATTTTATTTTCACTTTATTTCACTTTCCAACAGCGCCCTTAGGGCAATGGCTTGGCAATCTGTAAAAGAAATACAGAAGAATAATAATTAATCATTTTTCAATTTTCAGCATTCCTTTTTCCTGGGTACTAAGTGTGTTTTCTTAATTCCTTGGACCTAACATGTCCAGAAAATGGCTGTTGGTCCCCATAAACTTTGCTTTCATGAACAAGTAGAAGTAACTTCTAGAACTGTGAGAATTAAAAATTTTCTAAAACTTTGGGGAATTGCGTAGAACTTTCTAGAACTGTCTGGCACTGTCCAGTAGTACACATAGCAGTATGAATACAGGTGTGTTAAAACGGACATTTCAGTTGATGCTCTAGTTGAGTGAGTGAATAGTGGATACAGCGCTACTTTTACTTTAGAGGTCATCAAGAGGTCGTATTATTTAACTGGATTTTGGTACAATCATTTCCCCCCTAACTACCGGTACCAAGATTTTTCCTGAGATTGTATAATCAAAAAGATCCTAAATTAATCAACAGTTTAGTCAAATTGCATCCCAGGGTTCATCCAAGAAATGTATCATCTTCTAAATGTATCATCGGTTATTGTTCCTGGTAACCTTTATCTTCCTTCCCAACAGCACTACAATCCCACACCTCCTTCTGGGTGCAGCTGTTCTGAGTGAATTTCACAAATTACAAACTATACAAACAGAGGTGTAAGGTTTTGTTTGGTTATTTCATTGCTGGTGTTGGTTTATTTACCCATCACAGCAGCGCAGGATGTCATTGTGGCATTTACACATTTCGCATCTGCTGTTGGTCCAGGAGGATCCCACAGCATGCCAGGTCTTATCCACATAATCCTGACAACGAGTCGCACCTATCAGAGATCAGCAGTTTGTAATACACCACATGTACACAAAGCTAGCAGTACAGCACAGTGATGCCCAACATCACCACAACACAGCACAGATGTTTGGGTACCTTGGTTTAGATTCTTCACCCAGCAGGCGGCGTCATTCAGAGGAATGACAGCCAAGAGCACTAACCCCACAAACACGGACCTCTTCAGAAGAAAACAAGAGTTAACAAACAGCTCTACACTCATTACTTCAGAATCCTTCTGTTTTAATACAAACTCAGTTCTACTGATTGTTCCACCCTTTCTGTTTTCATTCGTCAAGATACAAACAATCTAAATGTTCACCCAAAGGTACCTGTACTCTGCACAATGATGAATCAACAGTTGAGTGTTCCGCAAGGTTCAGTCCTGGGGCCAGTCTTATTGAATGTACATATTAACAATACTGGGGCCACCATACTGGGCTGCTAATCACAGGGGTCACTTGATTGCATCAATCAATAATTAGTTTGAAATGTTTTGATTATTGATTACAGTATCAAGACTGTCACTGAGCTTCTAATCTTTAAAGATCTGTACTTAACAAAGAACTGTATATTTGAAATAAGTTAATAGGGTTTTTTTTACATTTGTTTTCATCACATTCTGATTTTTGTCTGTGTACTTGATATTAGTTTTTAGTTCATTTTTTATCATAATTGATTTTGTTAATCACATTAATTTTTTTTATCACATTCAGTTTTTTATTTCATTTCTGTTTAAAAATATCATTTGCTTATCTTAATATCTGATTTAGTTTTGAACCCTAAAATGCATTCCATTTTCTTTATGTTGGTTTTATATCTGTATGTTCTAGATCAGGTGCTTTCTTGTCTTTTTACATCTAATTTAGGCAGCATTAAACTTACTGGTTATTATTACTATTCATATTAACATAAACATGCTGAATTTGGAATGCACCAGTAATAATACACAGATTTTGAATTAGTATGTATTAATGGCACCAGGGCTGTGTCTGAACACCAAGGGACCCATCTTACCTCCACCCTGATTAGGCTCTTTGGTGACTTTAGAAAACGGACTAGTGCATAAATTGTTTGGATCAGAAACTCTGGGAAGGAAATGTTCAAGGCCTTTTAATGGCTTATAGACGGAGCAGACTGAACCCTGGTGGCCTTCAGCTACCTGAAGCAACAGGAGAGATAGATTTATGCAGGAGTGTAAACTTACCATGGCTCCAGGTTCCAGGTTGATGGCTGATCTGAGGCCACTAACAGATGCTTTGCCATAAATAGAGCAGAGAGGATGGAGTTAGTGACGGCTGAGGGAGGTACCTAACTGATCGTTGTCTTCCAGAGAGATATGAGAGATGGTCAGATTCGAGAAGCTCTCTGGCCTTCTGAAAGAAGTAAAATGAGACCTGTATGTCATGTAGATGTCTCACAGTAGGGATTTAATGTCTATTAAAAAAGAACTCAATTTTTAAAAATTAATTTCTATTTCTATTTCACCAAAATAACTATCATAGTATGTTCATCAGATGGGCTTCGGCATACTGCAATTTAGATCTCTATGTTATCTTGTTGTTTCACAGTAATACTTTATTTATCATAATTTAATATATAATTTAATACTCCTACAAATAACTACAACTGAACCAAACTAAAGGTTGTAGTATGATTGTAAGATGTGTGTTTGACTGTAGGGCAGTTCATTCCTGGAGCAGGATGTGAGTGTGGAGCCTGTAGAGTGTTAGTGACTGTAGGTCAGTGGCTCAGTAAGTGCAATGCGTTAGTGTGCTGTAAGTAGTGTGCTGGTGTACAATAACTCGGGAAGTGTAATTCCTTAGTGTGCTGTAAGTAGTGTGTTAGTGTACAGTAGCTCAGTAAGTGTAATGTGTTAGTGTACTGTAAGTAGCGTGTTGGTGTACAGTAACTCAGTAAGAGTAATGGGTTAGTGAACTGTAAGTAGCGTGTTGGTGTACAGTAACTCAGTGAATTTATTGTGTTAGTTTACTGTAAGTAGTGTGTTGGTGTACAGTAACTCAGTAAGTGTAATGGGTTAGTGTACTGTAGTGTGTTGGTGTAAAGAAACTCAGTAAGTGTAATGTGTTAGTGTGCTGTAAGTAGTGTGTTGGTGTTCAGTAGCTCAGTTTATGTAATGTGTTATTATACTGTAAGTATTGTGTTGGTGTACAGTAGCTCAGTAAGTGTAATGTGTTAGTGAACTGTACGTAGTGTGTTGGTGTACAGTAACTCAATAAGTGTAATGTGTTAGTGTGCTTTAAGTAGTGTGTTGGTGTACAGTAACTCAGTAAGTGAAATGTGTTACTGTGCTCTAAGTAGCGTGTTGGTGTACAGTAACTCTGTAAGTGTAATGCGTTACTATGCTGTAAGTAAAGTGCTGTGTACAGTAACTCGGTAAGTGTAATGTGTTAGTGTACTGTTAGTAGTGTGTTGGTGTACATTAACTCGGTAAGTGTATTGTGTTAGTGTACAGTAACTCAGTAACAGTAATGTGTTAGTGAACTGTAAGTAGTGTGTTGGTGTACAGTAACTCAGTAAGTGTAATGTGTTAGTGTGCTGTAAGTAGCGTGTTGGTGTACAGTAACTTAGTAAGTGTAATGTGTTACTGTGCTGTAAGTAACGTGTTGGTGTACAGTAATTCAGTAAGTGTAATGCGTTACTGTGCTGTAAGTAGTGTGTTGGTGTACAGTAACTCGGTAAGTGTAATGTGTTAGTGTTCTATAAGTAACGTTTTAGTGTACAGTAACTCAGTAAGTGTAATGTGTTAGTGAACTGTAAGTAGTGTGTTGGAGTACAGTAGCTCAGTAAGTGTAATGTGTTAGTGAACTGTAAGTAGTGTGTTGGTGTACAGTAGCTCAGTAAGTGTAATGCATTAGTGTGCTGTAAGTAGCGTGTTGGTGTACAGTAACTCAGTAAGTGTAATGCTTTAGTGTACTGTAAGTAGCGTGTTGGTGTACAGTAACTTAGTAAGTGTAATGCGTTAGTGTGCTGTAAGTAGCGTGTTGGTGTACAGTAACTCAGTAAGTATAATGCGTTAGTGTACTTTAAGTAGTGTGTTGGTGTACAGGTACTCGGTAAGTATAATGCGTTAGTGTACTGTTAGTAGTGTGTTGGTGTACAGTAACTCGGTAAGTGTAATGTGTTAGTGAACTGTAAGTAGTGTGTTGATGTACAGTAGCTCAATAAGTGTAATGCGTTAGTGTGTTGTAAGTAGCGTGTTAGTGTACAGTAACTAAGTAACTGTAATGTGTTAGTGAACTGTAAGTAGTGTGTTGATGTACAGTAGCTCAATAAGTGTAATGCGTTAGTGTGCTGTAAGTAGCGTGTTGGTGTACGGTAACTCAGTAAGTGTAATGTGTTAGTGTACTGTAAGTCGTGTGTTGGTGTACGGTAACTCAGTAAGTGTAATGTGTTGGTGTACTGTAAGTAGTGTGTTGGTGAACAGTACCTCAGTAAGTGTAATGTGTTAGTGTACTGTAAGTATTATGTTGGTGTACAGTAGCTCAGTAAGTGTAATGTGTTAGTGTACTGTAAGTATTGTATTGGTGTACGGTAACTCAGTAAATGTAATGTGTTAGTGTACTGTAAGTAGTGTGTTGGTGTACAGTAACCCAGTAAGTGTAATGTGTTAGTGTGCTGTAAGTAGCGTGTTGGTGTACAGTAATTCAGTAAGTGTAATGCGTTACTGTGCTGTAAGTAGTGTGTTGGTGTACAGTAACTCAGTAATTGTAATGTGTTAGTGTTCTGTAAGTAACGTTTTAGTGTACAGTAACTCAGTAACTGTAATGTGTTAGTGAACTGTAAGTAGTATGTTGGTGTACAGTAGCTCAGTAAGTGTAATGCATTAGTGTACTGTAAGTAGCGTGTTGGTGTACAGTAACTCAGTAAGTGTAATGCTTTAGTGTACTGTAAGTAGCGTATTGGTGTACAGTAACTTAGCAAGTGTAATGCGTTAGTGTGCTGTATGTAGCATGTTTGTGTACGGTAACTCAGTAAGTGTAATGTGTTAATGTGCTGTAAGTAGCGTGTTTGTGTACAGTAACTCAATGAGTGTAATGTGTTAGTGTGCTGTAAGTAGTGTGTTGGTGTACAGTAACTCAGTATGTGTAATGTGTTAGTGTACTGTAAGTATTGTGTTGGTGTTCAGTAGCTCAGTAAGTGTAATGCGTTAGTGTACAGTAACTCAGTTAATGTAATGTGTTAGTGTACTGTAAGTATCGTGTTAGTGTACAGTAACTCAGTAAGTGTAATGCGTTCGTATACTCTAAGTAGCGTGTTGGTGTACGGTAGCTCAGTAAGTGTAATGCGTTAGTGTACTTTAAGTATTGTGTTTGTGTACAGTAAGAAATTATGTACAAATCGTTTTTAAGATTGATATTTTTTCACTCTAACAAGGAAACCTCTATCAAGGAAAAAAATATCAATTTTAAAAGCGATTTGTACATAATTTCTTACTGTACACTAACACAATACTTACAGTACACTAACGCATTACACTTACTGAGCTACCGTACACCAACACACTACTTACAGTATACTAACGCATGACACTTACTGAGTTACTGCACACTAACACAATACTTACAGTAAACACATTCCCCAAATTCCCCCTTCTTACAGCATGGATCCCACAGCGTGCCAGGATTCCACTGTGTATTTAAACATCCCTAAACAAGATAAAGAATAAGACCCAGGCCCAACATACACATGAATTACATTAAAATACAATAAGCCGGCCCATTTATATGGAGCATGCACCTCCCATGAGCCTCTTTACATGGCCACACCCAAGGTTATTCATATTACAGGTAGGCAAGTGTAGTGTTAGGAGTCTTGCCCAAGGACTCTTACTGATGTAGCACCGCATAGTCACCCAGAGCAGGAATAAAACCCCAGTATCCAACGTGTTGGTGTAGCTCAGCGCCAAGTGGTGTTATCCTTTGCGCCACACCAACTATACCTTCAGCTGTAACGAAGCATGGTGGTGGTAGTGTTATGCTGTGGGTTTCAGAGTCTAAGTGACCTCCTATCTAATCAGTCTTACACAAAACACCTGAATGTGTCTGTCTTGAAACCACCTCATTCTTTATTGGTCCTTCTCCCACATTAATTTTAAGCTGATGTTCAAAGTGGGCTTCCTATGAAAGGAAAGTAGCACATTACGGAAATTCCCTTTACCATTGGACACAGAGAGTATACTGTGCCGGGACTCAGGACTGGACTGTTGTATGAATGACGACAGAATTGAGCAGAATGGAAATGCGTTTTGCTGTATTGAGAAAGAAATCTGTAATTAATCTCATTATTAAAGCCCTACAGATTGTACTACATCATCTTTAATACAGTCTAGTTATACAGTATGTGAAAGTCTCTGAAGATTGTGAATATGATCATTTCCAATGTACCTGTGGACCTCTGTGTGAGTGGTTTGTTCATATACAGCTCTGGCAAATTTAACACACCACCTCAACATGATCAGTGTCTCTAGTTGTACAGGTTCTGGGTTTGTGTTGGACCAAAATTCCTCAGTTCTGTTTTATTTTATGCTCCACTGGAAACACGTCTCCCAAACTCCAGATCAGATATTGTATTAGATCTGTTTATTTAGAAAATCACTAATGACCCTCCAGAAGCCTGTTTTTAGAACCATGCTTGCTCTGCATTTCACCCCAGCCACCGCTCGCCAGTCTCTCTGTAGGTCACTTGAGGTCTTACGGTGGTGATGGTCAAATGAGGTGGCACTCATCACGGTCAGTAGAGAGTGAGTTTGGCCCTCTGCCAGCCTGTAGCTGTGTTGTCCTGTGTGTTTGCTGCTTGACCTTGTTCTTATGAACCAGCCGCTCACTGTATCTGCCAGTAAAGCTAGAACCCAACCTTCTGTTCCTCATGGAGAACCTGCTGTATATGTATACATATATAGATTAATATACACATTATGAAGTAAATACCAATAGCTCCTTTTCTAGGTCAAACAAACTGTGTGGATGAAACGGATGGCACAGAGCATGAGATGGATTCCACCTGGACGAACTCACAGTGTTACAAGTGTCATTGTTCCTCCATTGGCATGACATGCTGCAAAACGTGAGAACTTTCTCTCAAATGAATGCAGAATCATGCAGCTTCATGTTGTTTATGGTTATCTAGAATTTACAGATGGTGTTCTAATCTGAACAGATCTCACCTCTGTAGAGAAATTAAGGCAGTGTATTTTAGGATTTCATATTTTTAACTATTTGAATATATTCCTGGTTTAATGTTCTCAATCTAGATCTGCAAAATGACTTTTAATGCGGATTTGCTTTCAGGATTGTTTCACCAAGTAACTCAGATCCCTCAACCTGCATTGTGGAGTACGACTATCAGGCCTGCCAAGCCAAACTTGTGAGCAGAGATGACCCATCATTACCGTGCTAACTGAAGACTCCATTACAGCTGTTGAAGCTTGTATATTAAAGAGCATTCGAGAATCCTTTCAGCACACAAAGTCGAAACACATGTACACCTAATTACATATGTCCATCCTTGTGGATTTTCATTTTCATGCATCATTTGAACACAGCAGCTGCTGTTTACACTGTGTGAATGTTTCATGATGAATGGACCAACAGAAATAGGACAAAACGTCTTGGAAAGATGTCTGGTTCCATTGACTTCCATTCAAACTGAATGAGGTTTTTGCCCTCTCCTGTAAAGTTGCCATTTTGGAGGTACTTGTTTTTCTTTGGACATCGATGATATACTACCATATACTGCAAACATGTCCATGTAAATTATTACAGTAATAACAGCACACATAGTACACATAGTAATGTTGGACTATAAACAGGACATCGCTCTATTTGAATAAATGTAGCTTTATTTATATGAGTGCTGTTATGGAACATTTTTGTCTATATGTCCCCATAACAGCAGCTCAGAAATGTACTGCCACATTCCCCCTTCTTACAGCATGGATCCCACAGCGTGCCAGGATTCCACTGTGTATTTAAACACCCCTAAACAAGATAAAGACTAAGACCCAGGCCCAACATACACATGAATTACATTAAAATACAATAAGCCGGATTTACATAGAGCATGCACCTCCCATGAGCCTCTTTACATGGCCACACCCAAGGTTATTCATATTACAGGTAGGCCAGTGTAGTGTTAGGAGTCTTGCCCAAGGACTCTTACTGATGTAGCACCGCATAGTCACCCAGAGCAGGAATCAAACCCCAATATCCAACGTGGTGGTGTAGCTCAGCGCCAAGTGGTGTTATCCTTTGCGCCACACCAACTATACCTTCAGCTGTAACGAAGCATCGTGGTGGTAGTGTTAGGCTGTGGGTTTCAGAGTCTAAGTGACCTCCTATTTGATTAGTCTTACACAAAACACCTGAATGTGTCTGTCTTGAAACCACCTCATTCTTTATTGGTCCTTCTCCCACATTAATTTTAAACTGATGTTCAAAGTGGGCTTCCTATGAAAGGAAAGTAGCACATTATGGAAATTCCCTTTACCATTAGACACATAGAGTATACTGTGCCGGGACTCAGGACTGGACTGTTGTATGAATGATGACAGAATGGAGCAGAATGGAAATGCGTTTTGCTGTATTGAGCCAGAAATCTGTAATTAATCTCATTATTAAAGCCCTACAGATTGTACTACATCATCTTTAATACAGTCTAGTTATACAGTATGTGAAAGTCTCTGAAGATTGTGAATATGATCATTTCCAATGTACCTGTGGACCTCTGTGTGAGTGGTTTGTTCATATACAGCTCTGGCAAATTTAACACACCACCTCAACATGATCAGTGTCTCTAGTTGTACAGGTTCTGGGTTTGTGTTGGACCAAAATTCCTCAGTTCTGTTTTATTCTATACTCTACTGGAAACACATCTCCCAAACTCCAGATCAGATATTGTATTAGATCTGTTTATTTAGAAAATCACTAATGACCTCCAGAAGCCTGTTTTTAGAACCATGCTTGCTCTGCATTTCACCCCAGCCACCGCTCGCCAGTCTCTCTGTAGGTCACTTGAGGTCTTACGGTGGTGATGGTCAAATGAGGTGGCACTCATCACGGTCAGTAGAGAGTGAGTTTGGCCCTCTGCCAGCCTGTAGCTGTGTTGTCCTGTGTGTTTGCTGCTTGACCTTGTTCTTATGAACCAGCCGCTCACTGTATCTGCCAGTAAAGCTAGAACCTAACCTTCTGTTCCTCATGGAGAACCTGCTGTACATGTATACATATATAGATTAATATACACATTATGAAGTAAATACCAATAGCTCCTTTTCTAGGTCAAACAAACTGTGTGGATGAAACGGATGGCACAGAGCATGAAATGGATTCCACCTGGACGAACTAACAGTGTTACAAGTGTCATTGTTCCACCATTGGCATGACATGCTGCAAAACGTGAGAACTTCCTCTCAAATGAATGCAGAATCATGCAGCTTCCTGTTGTTTATGGTTATCTAGGATTTACAGATGGTGTTCTAATCTGAACGGATCTCACCTCTGTAGAGAAATTAAGGCAGTGTATTTTAGGATTTCATATTTTTAACTATTTGAATACATTCCTGGTTTAATGTTCTCAATCTAGATCTGCAAAATGACTTTTAATGCGGATTTGCTTTCAGGATTGTTTCACCAAGTAACTCAGATCCCTCAACCTGCATTGTGGAGTACGACTATCAGGCCTGCCAAGCCAAACTTGTGAGCAGAGATGACCCATCATTACCGTGCTAACTAAAGACTGAAGACTCCATTACAGCTGTTGAAGCTTGTATAGTAAAGAGCATTCGAGAATCCTTTCAGCACGCAAAGTCGAAACACATGTACACCTAATTACATATGTCCATCCTTGTAGATTTTCATTTTCATGCATCATTTGAACACAGCAGCTGCTGTTTACACTGTGTGAATGTTTCATGATAAATGGACCAACAGAAATAGGACAAAACGTCTTGGAAAGATGTCTGGTTCCATTGACTTCCATTCAAACTGAATGAGGTTTTTGCCCTCTCCTGTAAAGTTGCCATTTTGGAGATACTTGTTTTTCTTTGGACATTGATGATATACTACCATATACTGCAAACAAGTCCATGTAAATTATTACAGTAATAACAGCACACATAGTACACATAGTAATGTTGGACTATAACCAGGACATCGCTCTATTTCAATAAATGTAGCTTTATTTATATGAGTGCTGTTATGGAACATTTTTGTCTATATGTCCCCATAACAGCAGCTCAGAAATGGACTGCCACATTCCCCCTTCTTACAGCATGGATCCCACAGCATGCCAGGATTGCACTGTGTATTTAAACACCCCTAAACAAGATAAAGAATAAGACCCAGGCCCAACATACACATGAATTACATTAAAATACAATAAGCCGGCCCATTTACATGGAGCATGAACCTCCCATGAGCCTCTTTACATGGCCACACCCAAGGTTATTCATATTACAGGTAGGCTAGTGTAGTGTTAGGAGTCTTGCCGAAAGACTCTTATTGATGTAGCACCGCATAGTCACCCAGAGCAGGAATCAAACCCCAGTATCCAATGTGGTGGTGTAGCTCAGTGGTGTTATCCTTTGCGCCACACCAACTATACCTTCAGCTGTAACGAAGCATGGTGGTGGTAGTGTTATGCTGTGGGTTTTAGAGTCTAAGTGACCTCCTATCTGATCAGTCTTACACAAAACACCTAAATGTGTCTGTCTTGAAACCACCTCATTCTTTATTGGTCCTTCTCCCACATTAATTTTAAGCTGATGTTCAAAGTGGACTTCCTATGAAAGGAAAGTCGCACATTACGGAAATTCCCTTTACCATTAGACACAGAGAGTATACTGTGCCGGGACTCAGGACTGGACTGTTGTATGAATGACGACAGAATGGAGCAGAATGGAAATGCGTTTTGCTGTATTGAGCCAGAAATCTGTAATTAATCTCATTATTAAAGCCCTACAGATTGTACTACATCATCTTTAATAAAGTCTAGTTATACAGTATGTGAAAGTCTCTGAAGATTGTGAATATGATCATTTCCAATGTCCCTTTGAACCTCTGTGTGAGTGGTTTGTTCATATACAGCTCTGGCAAATTTAACACACCACCTCAACATGATCAGTGTCTCTAGTTGTACAGGTTCTGGGTTTGTGTTGGACCAAAATTCCTCAGTTCTGTTTTATTCTATACTCCACTGGAAACACGTCTCCCAAATTCCAGATCGGATATTGTATTAGATCTGTTTATTTAGAAAATCACTAATGACCTCCAGAAGCCTGTTTTTAGAACCATGCTCGGTCTGCATTTCACCCCAGCCATCGCTCGCCAGTCTCTCTGTAGGTCACTTGAGGTCTTACGGTGGTGATGGTCAAATGAGGTGGCACTCATCACGGTCAGTAGAGAGTGAGTTTGGCCCTCTGCCAGCCTGTAGCTGTGTTGTCCTGTGTGTTTGCTGCTTGACCTTGTTCTTATGAACCAGCCGCTCACTGTATCTGCCAGTAAAGCTAGAACCCAACCTTCTGTTCCTCATGGAGAACCTGCTGTATATATATACATATATAGATTAATATACAGATTATGAAGTAAATACCAATAGCTCCTTTTCTAGGTCAAACAAACTGTGTGGATGAAACGGATGGCAGTATTACAAGTGTCATTGTTCCACCATTGGCATGACATGCTGCAAAACCAGGCCCATTTACATGGAGCAGGTGTAGCAGATGTAAAATGTTATTTCGTTTTCTTTTATATAAATCTACCTTAGTAAAAAGGTTTTATAGTTTATAGTGTGTAATATATATTATCTCGTGTTAAAAATGTAGTTTAAAACAGTTAAAATGTGTTAAATAGATAGATCTTATGGGATCAATAGATCTTATGGGAAATTGTTGTGTTCTATACAATGCATGTTGGACACTAGAGGTCGCTGCTGCGCTACAGAGTGAGGCTGCTAGTGTAGCACTAGAGGAAGAGTGAGGGTGGAACAGCCATGCCATGTTAGCTAGTGTGTGAGAGGAATAAAGCTCCATTCAGAAACACTTCTGCCTGATTATTCACCACGCACCTGGACACTACAGAAATGGCTTTGTTAAAAAAACCGGCACTGCCCCTTTAAGAGATGTACGTGACACTCGACTTTGCGCGCTCTCCCTCAGCCTGCACTGAGAGCTGGAGGGAGAGGTACGTAGAGTAAAGCTGAGAAGTAAAGACCAGATTAAACACGAAATTTTGTGACTAATGTTCATGAAAAGCCCCGGTTTTGGTGTTAAAACTGTGCTGTATATTTTAGACTGTGTTTTATTTTGTCCTGTTGTAGTAAAAGCCTGTTTCTGTCGAGTAAGGAGCTGATGTTTCTAGCTATCTCGCTAGCTGTAGCAGTAGCTTCCGCTCTGTGTAAAAAGTAAAACACTGAGAATGTGTTTTCTTGTATGGTGTCAGGATTTTCAGGTGGCCTCCTCACCATCAATGATGAACCATGTTGTCTTTTGCAAAACAGGTATGTGGTTTTATTTATTTATTTTATTTATTCTGCGTGTTTCAGTGAATCTCTTAAGAGTTCCACAGCATTTTGTAAAACTATCTGCTCAGTCTGCACTGAGAGTTGGAGGGAGAGGATGTTCGGGTGGCCTCCTCCCATTCAATGATGAACCATATTGTCTTTTACAAAACAGAAATGACTGAAGGCAGTTCCGTTGACTTCCATTCAAACTGAATGAGGTTTTTGCCCTCTCCTGTAAAGTTGCCATTTTGGAGATACTTGTTTTTCTTTGGACAGCAACAATGTACTACCATATACTGTAAACACGTCCCTGTAAATTATTACAGTAATAGCAGCACATAGTAACAGTAATGTTGGACTAGAAACAGGACATCACTCTATGTGAATAAATTTATTTTTCTATTTTTTATATTGTGTATGCACAAGCTTTATTTATGAGAGTGCTGTTATGAAACATTTTTGTCTATATGTCCCCATAACAGCAGCTCAGATATATACTGCCACATTCCCCCTTCTTACAGCATTGATCCCACAGAGTGCCAGGATTGCACTGTGTATGTAAATACCTTTAACATGCCCGTTACAGCCAATCCTTTATTTCTGCCTTTTCTTAGCTGGCATAGAGCTGGCATTAAAGGATCAACGATCTGTACGTCAACATTACTTTCAGTAGTTTCTCACAGTTTGCTACCCAATTTTTTCTTCCCAAAACTCAATTTTTGCATTTTGTCTATATTACAGCAGCTCGGAATTTACTGCCACATTCACCCTTCTTACAGAATGGATCCCACAGCGTGCCAGGATTGCACTGTGTCCAGGCTGTCTTTGTTTTTAGTACGTTCCTGTGTGAATTGTTGAAACGTTGTTTGGCTGCCTTTCTGGAACAGGTCTCCCTTGTAAAAGAGGTCTGTGATCTCAGTGGGATTATCCTGGCTAAATAAAGGTTATAAAAAAAAAAACTGTGAAAATTCAACAAAGACACTGAGAAACGGTGAAAAAGAAAATCATGTTCATATCTGTGATAGGCCAAAGTATGTGAAGCGTTGATTTCAGTATCTGGTGTAAACCCCTGATGCAGCAATAACTGCAAGTGCTGCACATCGGCTTGGAGGAATATCAGCTCATTCCTCTGTACAAAACAACTTCTCACTTCATGTCCTTCCACAACATTCCTACTGGATTAAGGTCAGTACTTTGACCTGGCCATTCTTGAACAATACCTTTTATTCTTCTAGAACTGTTCTTGAGATTCAGCTTGTGGACAGATGTCCTGATTTTTTCTTTTAGAATTTGCTGGTTTAATTCCGAATGTTTAATTCCGAATCAGGCACCCTTGCCTAAACCATGACACTACCACCGCCACCACCACCACCAGGGTTCACAGGTGTGCATGGTTCTGCAAACATAACATGTCTCATTTAAACCAAAAAGGTATATTTTGGTCCCATCAGTCCACCAATCGTTGATCCAATAGCCTTCTGGCTTGTTTATGTGATGTCAAGTAAACGGCAGATGGACAGCGATGTTCTTTTTTGAGAACAGCAGCATTCTCCTTGCAGCCCTGCCATGCAGACCATTGTTGTTCAGCATTATCCTGAAGGTGGACTCATGAACATTAATATGAACCAGTGTGCGAAAGGTCTTTGCGGACTATTGCGTGCTTTGATCTTGGTGTGATCTTTGCTGGTCTTGAGTCCTCTGTTTGTACACCATCTGTCTGATTGTGAATTGGTGGAGTCCAAACTCCATAGAGATGATTTTGTAACTGTTTCCAGTCTGATGAGCATCAACAACTCCTTTTCTGAGGCTCTCTACATGTACACAGACATGTGTTGTGAAGATCAGACTTTAGCAGGTCCCTGTTCTTTAAATAAATCAGGGAACCCAGTCAAACCTGTTCATCAATCACTGATTGACAACACCCTGATTCTAATCCTAAAAATTCACATACTTTTCCCCACTAACAAATACGAAATATTGGATCACTTTCCTCAATGAATAAATTACCATGGTCTAAGATTTTGGACCTTTGTTTAATTTGGTTTTCCTGGTCCTCTCCTTTTTAAGACTTTTGACAATTGGATGAAGTGTTGGATCAAATTCATACAGGAATATAGAAAGTCCTAGTCCTATAGATGTCATATGCCAACACATTTTCTATTATAGAAAATTATTTACTGACAGTTGTCCTGTGCCAATATTTTTAGAATTTGTTGCAGGCATCAACAAAAAATGTTACTTATCTGAATTCTCTATAGCGTAGTGTTGCCCTCAGGCAACAACCTCTTTTTGGTGTATTACACAGTCCCTTTAAATTTTTATTTTAATTTTTTATGTATAAATATACTCTTACTTAGATGTCTTACTCTTACTTAGATTTGACTCTTTGTCTAATAAAATAAGGGGTAGAATTGGGTTTGACACACCTGCGGACGGAGCAGTCCTTTCAGGAGGCAAAGCCGCATGGTACACAATGCCAGCTATCAGTAAGATATATATCTTATTTTTATATGTTAAAATTGAAATAACTTTCTAAATAACATCATGTATATGTGAATGAATGTGTAAAGAAGCTATTTACATACAGATATATACATAAAACCCCTCAACATGTTTTAGTAACCTACCACATTGTTGCCTTCAGGTAACAAAGGGATTTTTTCTGATTTGGGAGAGTTAAGAAGGCAAATTCTCCCCAAAAACTGGACGAAACTGGATTTTTCTCCAAAATACTTCATGCCATAGAGGGTTAGCATGTCTTTGTATTGCTTCCGTTCAGAAACAGGCCAAAGTAGATTTCGAAATCAGGACTTTCTGTGCAGGTAGCAATGTCTTTAGGACTTGCCTTTATTTCCAGTCACATCTCCACTTCCTGTAAATGTTTGTGTTGCATCACCTGATATTTCAGGTTACCAGAGCAGGTTTTTATACATCCAGCAAGTGAAATGGAATGTGAAATTAGACTGGGTGATACAAAAAAAATGAGACCCCACAAAATCGGCATGCAGGAAAAATTTTATTATTAATTTACCAACATTAATCAATAAGGTACCAGATTAAGAACCGCACACTGGCTTTATAAGGCAATAATCTTTTCTTTGTCTGCATTTACTATCCGACAGCTCCGTGAGGGCAGGGCCCTTTGTAGCCCTTCTTCTTGACCACTTTGTATGTGCATGTTGTGTAATCGTACTCCACAGCGCAGTACTTGGGGTAAGAAACGATGACTTTTCCCATGCTGAAACAAACCAAACAAACAAACACTCTAATGAGCACATGATTTACGTATGTGCTAATCTAAATCAAATCAGTGTTTCCCAACCCTGGTCCTGGATGCACCCTGCCCTCTACATTGTAGTGGATTGTATCTCTGAAAGGGCATGTTAATGAGCTGAGAATTGGAATCAGGTGTGTTGGGAGCAGGGAAAGCTGGTCCTGCCCTCAGGACCAGGGTGAGAACCAGTGAGAAACATTGTATTAGATGGCCATCCAATCCAAACAGCTACTACCCTGATGTGGACAGTACCATAACCAGTAGATATTTGAACCTCTAGAGAAAGCCGGTGGTTTTGTTTTCACACTTCTGCCACTTGGGTCATTTTGCTGGGTTAGTGATGCTGGGTAGTTCTGTGAAACCTGGCTGCTGAAATTCCTAAAGGAAATCGTGGATGCTGTGGCCTCCAGACTAAAGAGGAGATGGAGCTATCAGACTTGTTATCAGGAAAAGGCAGCACCCATGATGATATAGTTGTGAGGGCGTTAGTGCACATGGAATGAGTACGGTGGCCGAGAAGTGGAAAACAAATTAACATTTCAGAAAACAAAATAAAAAAATTAAGAAAACAAAATTACAAATGAAAACAAAAATTAAGAAAAAATTACAAAAGCAAACAACTTTTCAAACTGTGAATTCTGTGGGAAAGCGTAGGTCTAACAAACAGGAAGTGCTTATTGCAGGCATGCATTTTAGCCAGCTGGCAAGATTTTGTTTTTCCATGACCTTTTCTGCTGTTTTAAAAACTCTAAAGGTCTTCCGCAGGAAAAAACAAACGTGTGCCACAAAACAGACAGGTCATGCTTTAGTATTGTCACCATCCCAAACTCCACTCACTCTACCACTACGAAACAGTTTGATTGAAAACAGTTTGATTGTCCGCAACAAGAACTTCCTGTGTGTTAGACCCACACTTTCCATCAGAATTCACAGTAAATCTGTTTTTAGTTTTGTAATTTTGTTTCCTGAAATGTATTATTATGGAAAATGTTATTTTGGTTTTTTCAATTAAATCTTTTCCTTTGTAAATCTGTTTTTATTTTTTATTTTGTTTCTGAAATTTGTTTTTCACTTCTCAGCCACCATACATGGGGAACATTTTTGAAGCAACACATACGCTGCCATCCAGATGATGTCTTTTCACAGGATGTCCCTGTGTATTTCAGCAGGACAATGCCACACTACAGTCTGCACGTATTACAGCTGCACGGCTCTGTAGTAGGATAGCCTGGGTGCTACCCTGACCTGCCTGCAGTCCAAACTGCTCACCCACTGAAACCATTTGGTGCGTTATGAATGGTAAAATCAGACAGAGTAGAGTAGCTGAAATTCAATATCGAGCTACAGCAATCATCCACTCTGTTCTCAAATGCCTACAGACTGCTATCAGAGAAGAGCTGATGGGTACAGTGTTGAACATCTCACTGTGCCAACTTTTTAGAAACTTGTTGCTACCATCAAATTAATAATCTGCATATGATCTGAAAAAAATGGGTTTTTTTCAAGGTCAGTTTTTATGTTGCATTTCTATTTTTTTTATTAAATATGGAGTTTAAATGATTTCCACACAATTATATTCTGTTTTAATTTACAGTAGTGTTTACACAGCATCCCAATTCTTTTGGAAATAAGTTGGTTTTGATTCCTGTAAAGGTTTATATTAACAAAAACAGCTTGTGTAGAGTACACAGTATAAAGCAAAATATAAAAGAAATGACTAAATAAAATATATCAAATATTAGATGATTGATAGATAGACATAGACTTTGATGTTTGATCAAGCTATCAGATGGACAGTGATGATATTAGATGCAATGAGTTATTATTAAAACAGTGTGATAATGGCTGGACAATAATGTCAATAGTATATATACATGCACTGTTCAGCTCTATTCTCTTATATATTACATGTCAAACTAATTAAAATTAATAAGTAGTGAATAAGAGTCCCAGTCATCATACTGGAAGAAACGCTGATGACTTTAGAATATCATTTATGTGTTCTAAGATTAAATTACTCCCACATGAAATTAGAAATAAGTTCTTTTTGTTTTACCATTTATTTAACTTTTTTTTTTAATTAAATCTAATTGCATTTTTATATTTTTCAAACTTTTTTTTGTAAGTTTTACATTTTTAAACTTACAAAATTAAACTGCACAGTTATGATTCTGGAAGAACACGCTGATGATTTTATATTTAGAATATCGTTTACATGCTTAAAGATTAAATTCCTGCTACATACAGTTAATCATTTAGTTTTTGCTTTACATTAGTTTTCTCAAAACATTTGTATATTTTTTTATATTTATTATTTATACATGATTATATATATTTTGTCGAGGGCACTCCTATGTGTGTTGTCCCTTATATATATATAAACCCACATACCTGTCGCAACAGTCCATGGAGCTGGTGTCGCACGAACATTTAATACATTTGCTATTGGTCCAGGTGGATCCTACAGCATGCCAGTTTTTGTCAGTCAAGTCCTGACAGTATCTGGCACCTTTATCAACATAGCAGAGACAAACATTAAGCGTTAAGGGCTCAGAGACGAAACCACAAAGTTAATTTCATGCAGTTCACCTTGTATTAATATGATGTGTCTTTAGTGTGTACCTTTTTTCAACAAACTCTGAAAGCAGTAACCGTGAACCAGGGGAACGAGAGCACATAGACTCACAGCCACCAGCACTGCAGCCCGCTTTAACATTGAAGGTGAAAGAATTAGTATAGTATCTGCTGGTCCAACACACAAGCCTCAACTCAGGTGCACAACCTATTCCAACACCCAGATTTTGATTACTGAAGCAGGAGCTACAAAACTTTAAAGAAACACATGAATGAACCAGCAAACAGCTAAGCAGTGGTAAACACCGAGAATCATCAGTGGAGAACTTACCATGGTTACACCTTAAGACACTGTGACCTGAACCTCTGGATGTGTCTGAATCTGATCTGACTGGGGTTTTATGGTGTTTCCTCAGTGGGTGTGGCACCAGTTACTGTTACAGTTGATGAAAGAACAAAACCAGGCAAGATGTGGAAGGAGCACCTGACTGCTGCCACCACCCAGAGGTAGGATACAGTGAAGGCCATATGAAGTTTGGAGGTCTGTAGAGATTGACTGTAGAAATTTGTCGACTTCTGTGCACTATGCATCCACTGACACCGCTCTGTCATTTTACATAGCCTATCACCTCCTGGCTGAGTTGCTGTCATTCTCAGCTTCCACTTTATGATACCACTGACAGTTGGTTGTGAAATATTTAGTAGTGAGGAAATTTCATGACAGGACAGGTGGCATCCTATCACGTACCATACTGGAATTCACTGAGCTCCTGAGAGCGGCCCATTCTTTCACAGATGTGTGTAGAACCAATCTGCTTGCCTAGGTGCTTGCTTTTGTACAGCTGTGGCCATGAAAGCGACTGAATTCATTTGGATGGGGGAGTGAATACTTTTGGTAATATAGTGCATCTTGTTATGCAGATAAACTTGCATCTTTTTTTACTTCCCCGTTCAATGTTGTGAATATTCATGCACAGACCAATAGAATTTCTCCAAAGACTCACACATTTAAATCTGTGAGTCTTTGGTTAGGTCCATCAATAGTAACACCACTTCACTTACTGTAAATGTTTGTGTTCTACCTCCCGATTCTGGAATTCAGAGGAAACAATATAAACACTTACAGTTCTGCATACAGTAAGGAAAATGGAAAGTGTGCAAAAAGATGGGCTTACAAAGACATTTGCAACCCCACAGATTAGGCTTGGAGTGAATGTCCAATTAATTATCTGAAGTCACATTTATTAACCCAATAAATTGAGAACAGTGTTCTTGACCATGCATGAGGCAAGTGCATTTTGTTGTACATCAAGCTGCTTTCTGAGAATTGTGGACACTGAGCCTTCTGTGTCCCGGACCACTTTACCGCATACTCTGGTATATTTGTGTTTGGTATATTTCATGTCATATCATGTCTTACCGGTAGAGCTTCAGATTGGGCTACTGCTGTATGGACTGTTATCGAACATGGGACTATATTAGTTGAAGATTTCAGTGCTGTCTTTGATCATCCTAATAAGGCCGGATCTTAGACAGAGCTTTGGTTCATCTCTGAGGAGCTGATGAAGTGTGATCCATCTTGTTTGATAAAGGAATAGATGCTTTGCAGGATACATGGGGGTCCTTGCTTGAACTGTGGTGTTGCTGGTCACGTTTTATGTGACTGTCGGACTTGCTCACGAAGACCTTAGGTGCCATCCTCGGAAAGAAAAGGGGTCCCACTCTGGGCATGATTACAAAGCCTCTGCTTCTGCATGCTACACTGTACTGCCAGAAATCACTTTGTGTTTCAAACCTTAATGGACTCCGGCGCTAAGGGGAACTTGATCCAGTCAAGGCTTGCCTGTGAACTCAAGATTCTTGTGGATCCTCTTAAAACCACTTTGGATTGTTGGCTGTAGAAGGCTGCCATGGAGGACTTTGTACAAGAGACTTTTTCTCAGTTTTATTCGCCCATCCACACCACCTGCGGAAGAAAGATGGTGGTCTTGTACCATGTATATATCTTTCCACAATCCATAAGCATGCTCAACGCAGTTTGACATGCAGACCTATCAGGACTGTTGAACTCTTGAACACACACACATAATGAACACATACAATGTCAAATACTCAGTACTCATGTGATCCTCCATAGGCCCACAAACTACTCTACCCATGCGTATCAGAACTGTACACAGTATTATTAATATATATTATTTATTTCAACTTGCATCTAAATTTTTAATGCTGCTAATTTATGTGCAACAGTCTTACTGTTTATTATAATCAAGCACTTTATCACTTTCCAGTGTCAAGTTTACAGCTACGGTGTTGTTTACATTATGTTACAGTGTGCAATAATATCACTTGGAAACACAGTAATATTTTTCTATGCAAAGTTTGATGTTTCTGTAACTGCAAAGTACAATTTCCTATTTGTTACTTTCCCCCCACCCCTTCTATATTTATACTTATGTCCAGTCTGCACTGTTATGTTACCAGTATGTCTCGTGTGTTTGCACTGTGTTTACTTTTTCACATCAGAGTTTGGAGAAACGCAATCTCGTTCAGGTTTGCACTTCTGTTGTAAAATCTGAATGACAAAGTTCACTTTGACTTGACTACATTACAATGTACTAAATCAGACCACCCAACCCCTATCCTCTATCATTAGTTCATGCAGCCTTAGAACAGCTTTGTGGTGCCACAGTTTTTACCAAGTTGGATTTATGCAGCACTTACAATCTTGTCAGGATCTGGTGGGAGACGAGTGGAAAATGGCCTTCCTCATTACTACAGGGCAGTATGAATATTTGGTGATGCCTTTCGGTTCGACTTTCATTAAAATTTTACGAGATGTTATGTTGGTTCTGTTTGTCATTGCCTACATTGATTACATTTTAATTTACTTACCAAATTTAGCTATCCATGTTCAGCATGTGAACCAGGTCCTCAAGGATGAGAAGTGTAAATTTCATTTAACCTCCACATCATTTCTTGGATAAATATCAGGGTGTGCTCATGGAGGATCAGAAGATAGAGGCACTTGTGAATTGGACTGTATCCACCTCAGTCTCATGTTTTCTACCAACATGGTGCCGGCCCTGGTGCCAAAACCTCCACCGCCACCACCATAAAAAATGTTTCACAGCCAGCAACATCTGTGCTGTCGCACCCCATTAACTGGAACCGTGGAACCCCTGGTGCAAGGGCATGGCACTGGCAAAGGAGGTAACACAGCACTTCTGGTGTGGTGGTATGCGGTTTGTATTTATTCCAATAGTAATAAATTCTCAGATAAACCGATTTTCCAGTGTCGATTTCTTGGAGAACTAAAACCTTTGCCCAGTATTGCATGTTCCTGACCACCACTTATGGAGGTTTAGGTGATCGGATCCCTTCAGACGTCGTTCTGAGTAGATTAGATACACGATAGTCCTCTTGCATATGGAACAAAAGCAATATTCTCAGTCTGAAAGAAAATCAAACCATAATTCCAGGTATTAAATTTTTTCCAGATGCCAAAAACTCTGGGTTACGTTTGACTATGGATTCATGTTGGTTATATAATCGTTATATAATCAGCCCTATAACAGTAACCTTGTCCGTGTTTGACGTTCCCGGATTTCTTTCTCAGGGTGCCACCCATGTTTCTCTTGAAGTCTTATCTTCTCTTTATCTTTCCACACAATCCTGCCAATTATACCTCATTATTCCCAGATTTTCTACACCAAGACGTTCCCGATAACGGTGAGTATAAAAGGAGGTGTTAAGACTGTCTGCGTTCATTTCAAGCCGTCCGGCGTTGGATACTAAGAACTACTACCATGGTAAGATTCTGCTGCTGGGCATTTCCTCATGTGTGTGTTTGGGATTGTAGTGCGGCTCTTAGCCTGATGAATGTACTGTTCATAACTCCAGTTGTTTTGTAGGTGAAACCTGATTACAGAATAACAGTCCTGTGTGTTTAAGCTGAACTGGGGTTTGTATGCTTGCAGAAGAGTTTGGTCCTGCTTGTGGTCCTGTGTTTAGTTTGTCCTCTGATCAGAGGGGAATTTCCAGACTGTGAAACCACATTCCTCAACCCAGGTAAATAAAAAATGGATGTTCTATTTTTAACAGCTGTGTGATGATAATTATAAGCTGGGCAGACAGATGCGATAGTAGGCAAACCATTAACAGCTCACCAGTTTATTATGAGGTGTACATTATTTTAAGCTCACCGGACAGAAAATGAGTCACCTTGCATAATTAAGGTGGTAGCAACTTCAGGCTCCTGCAGGTGGCACTGCAGGTGAGTGACGGAATTTGGGAGGAGGTGCTACAGTGCAGGGAATGTCTCGTTCCATGTGTGGAAAATGGCTTCAGAGCAGATGTTAATGATTGTCTAAAAGGAGTGACTGCAATTGGGCGTGCCAAAGACCATAGTGTGAAGGAAGTAGCTGAATCTGCAGGTGTATGGAAGCGTATGGTCATACAGGTCTCCCAGCAGTGGCTAAAATCCCAGTCTACAGGAAACTTTCCTCGGAATTGTGCCAGGGACAGCATCCACCAAATCTGGCTCAACTGTGTGATTCTTTCATGGAAGAGTGACTGAACATTGATGTGGCCTACATCCAGAAACTTGTCCAGTCCATGTCTAATCCGCTGACAGCTGTTATTTATACCCGTGGAAGAAGTCTGTCTCAAGAACAGGTGACTTGTTTTTTGTCCACTGAGTTTAATACTACTCAGAGAAAGGAAAGTATGGAAAATCCTAGAACTATTTTGGAAAAAATACATATATAGATTAATATATACATTATGAAATAAATGCCAATAACTCCTTTTCTAGGTCAAACAAACTGTGTGGATGAAACGGATGGCTCGGAGCATGAAATGGATTCCACCTGGACGAACTCACAGTATTACAAGTGTCATTGTTCCACCATTGGCATGACATGCTGCGACACGTGAGAGCAGAACTTCCTCTCAAATGAATGCAGAATCATGCAGCTTCCTGTTGTTTATGGTTATCTAGGATTTACAGATGGTGTTCTAATCTGAACAGATCTCACCTCTGTAGCGAGAATAAGGCCGTGTATTTTAGTAAATCATATTTTTAACCATTTGAACACATTCCTGGTTTAATGTTCTTAATCTAGATCTGCAAAATGACTTTTCATGCGGATTTCCTTTCAGGATTGTTCCACCAAGTAACTCAGACCCCTTAACCTGCATTGTGGAGTACGACTATCAGGCCTGCCAAGCCAAGCTTGTGAGCAGAGATGACCCATCATTACCGTGCTAACTGAAGGCTGAAGACTCCATTACAGCTGTTGAAGCTTGTATAGTAAAGAGCATTCGAGAATCCTTTCAGCACACAAAGTCAAAACACATGTACACCTAATTACATATGTCCATTTTTGTCCATTTTCACTTTCATGCATCATTTAAACACAGCAGCTGCTGTTTACACTGTGTGAATGTTTCATGGTGAATGGACCAACAGAAATAGGACAAAACGTCTTGGAAAGATGTCTGGTTGCATTGACTTCCGTTCAAACTGAAAGAGGTTTTTGCCCTCTCCTGTAAAGTTGCTATTTTGGAGATACTTGTTTTTATTTGGACAGCGACGATATACTACCATATACTGTAAACATGTCCCTGTAAATTATTATTAAACAGGACATCGCTCTATAAGGTATTTTTATATAATAAAGGTATTTTTATATTTTTATATTGTGTATGCACAAGCTTTATTTATATGAGTGCTGTTATGGAATATTTTTGTCTATGTCCACATAACAGCAGCTCAGAAATGTACTGCCACATTCCCCCTTCTTACAGCATGGATCCCACAGCGTGCCAGGATTCCACTGTGCATTTAAATACCCCTGAACAAGACACAGAATAAGACTCACGCCCAACATACACATGAATTACATTAAAATACAATAAGCAGGCCCATTTACATGGAGCATGCACCTCCCATGAGCCTTTTTACATGGCCACACCCAAGGTTAATCATATTACAGGTAGGCCAGTGTAGTGTTAGGAGTCTTGCCCAAGGACTCTTATTGATGTAGCACCACATAGTCACCCAGAGCAGGAATCAAACCTCAATATCCAACGTGGTGGTGTAGCTCAGCGCCAAGTGGTGTTATGCTTTGCGCCACACCAACTATACCTTCATCTGTAACGAAGCATGGTGGTGGTAGTGTTATGCTGTGGGTTTCAGAGTCTAAGTGACCTCCTATCTGATCAGTCTTACACAATGCACCTGAATGTGTCTGTCTTGAAACCACCTCATTCTTTATTGGTCCTTCTCCCACATTAATTTTAAGCTGATGTTCAAAGTGGGCTTCCTATGAAAGGAAAGTAGCACATTACGGAAATTCCCTTTACCATTAGTCACAGAGAGTATACTGTGCCGGGACTCAGGACTGGACTGTTGTATGAATGATGACAGAATGGAGCAGAATGGAAATGCGTTTTTGCTGTATTGAGACAGAAATCTGTGATTAATATCATTATTAAAGCCCTACAGATTGTACTACATCATCTTTAATACAGTCTAGTTATACAGTATGTGAAAGTCTCTGAAGATTGTGAATATGATCATTTCCAATGTACCTGTGAACCTCTGTGTGAGTGGTTTGTTCATGTACAGCTTTGGCAAATTTAACACACCACCTCAACATGATCAGTGTCTCTAGTTGTACAGGTTCTGGGTTTGTGTTGGACCAAAATTCCTCAGTTCTGTTTTATTCTCTACTCTACTGGAAATACATCTCCCAAATTCCAGATTAGATATTGTATTAGATCTGTTTATTTAGAAAATCACTAATGACCCTCCAGAAGCCTGTTTTTAGAACCATGCTCGCTCTGCATTTCACCCCAGCCACCGCTCGCCAGTCTCTCTATAGGTCACTTGAGGTCATCTTACTGTGGTGATGGTCAAATGAGGTGGCACTCATCATGGTCAGTAGAGAGTGAGTCTGGCCCTCTGCCAGTCTGTAGCTGTGTTGTCCTGTGTGTTTGCTGCTTAACCTTGTTCTTATGAACCAGCCACTCACTGTATCTGCCAGTAAAGCTAGAACCCAACCTTCTGTTCCTCATGGAGAACCTGCTGTATATGTATACATATATATATTAATATACACATTATGAAGTAAATACCAATAACTCCTTTTCTAGGTCAAACAAACTGTGTGGATGAAACGGATGGCACAGAGCATGAAATGGATTCCACCTGGACGAACTCACAGTATTACAAGTGTCATTGTTCCACCATTGGCATGATATGCTGCGACACGTGAGAACTTCCTCTCAAAAGAATGCAGAATCATGCAGCTTCCTGTTGTTTATGGTTATCTAGAATTTACAGATGGTGTTCTAATCTGAACGGATCTCACCTCTGTAGAGAAATTAAGGCAGTGTATTTTAGGATTTCATATTTTTAACTATTTGAACACATTCCTGGTTTAATGTTCTCAATCTAGATCTGCAAAATGATTTTCATGCAGATTTGCTTTCAGGATTGTTCCACCAAGTAACTCAGATCCCTCAACCTGCATTGTGGAGTACGACTATCAGGCCTGCCAAGCCAAGCTTGTGAGCAGAGATGACCCATCATTACCGTGCTAACTGAAGACTCCATTACAGCTGTTGAAGCTTGTATAGTAAAGAACATTCAAGAATCCTTTCAGCACACAAAGTCAAAACACATGTACACCTAATTACATATGTCCATCCTTGTAGATTTTCATTTTCATGCATCATTTGAACACAGCAGCTGCTGTTTACACTGTGTGAATGCTTCATGATGAATGGACCAACAGAAATAGGACAAAACGTCTGGACAAGATGTCTGGTTCAATTGACTTCCATTCAAACTGAATGAGGTTTTTACCCTCTCCTGTAAAGTTGCCATTTTGGAGATACTTGTTTTTCTTTGGACAGCAACAATGTACTACCATATACTGTAAACATGTCCATGTAAATTATTACAGTAATAACAGCACACATAGTACACATAGTAATGTTGGACTAGAAACAGGACATCACTCTATTTGAATAAATTTATTTTTCTAATATAATGTGTAGCACAAGCTTTATTTATATGAGTGCTGTTATGTAAATTTTTGTCTAACATCTCCATTACAGCAGCTCATCCTTGTATTCCCCATTCCCTTTTCTACAGCTGGCACAGCGTGCCAGGATTGCACTGTGTATGTAAATACCTTTAACGTGCCGGTTACAGCCAATCCTTTATTTCCGCCTTCGATGACAGCTCCAGCTTTTCTTAGCTGGCATTAAAGGATCAACGATCTGTACGTCAACATTACGTGCATTTTGTCTATATTACAGCAGCTCGGAATTTACTGCCACATTCACCCTTCTTACAGCTTGGATCCCACAGCGTGCCAGGATTGCATTGTGTCCAGGCTGTCTTTGTTTTTAGTACGTTCCTGTGTGAATTGTTGAAACGTTGTTTTGCTGCCTTACTGGAACAGGTCACCCTTGTAAAAGAGGCCTGTGATCTCAGTGGGATTATCCTGGCTAAATAAAGGTTATATAAAAAAAACTGTGAAAATTCAACAAAGACAGTGAAAAAGAAAATCATGTACATATCTGTGATAGGCCAAAGTATGTTAAGCGTTGATTTCAGTATCTGGTGTAAACCCCTGGTGCAGCAATAACTGGAAGTGCTGGACATCGGCTTGGAGGAATATCAGCTCATTCCTCTGTACAAAACAACTTCAACTCAGTGATATTGGTCAGCTTTCTCCTATGAACTGCTTACTTCATGTCCTTCCACAACGTTCCTATTGGATTATGGTCAGTACCTTGACCTGGCCATTCCTGAACAATACCTTTATTCTTCTAGAACTGTTCTTGAGATTCAGCTTGTGGACAGATGTCCTGATTTTTTCCTTTAGAATTTGCTGGTTTCATTACGAATGTTTTGTTCCATCAGGCCACCCTTGCCTAAACCATGACACTACCACCACCACAATGCTTCACAGGTGGCATAAGCTTCTGATGCTGGAATGCGGTATTTTATGTTCTGCAAACATAACACGTCTCATTTAAACCAGAAAGGTATATTTTGGTCCCATCAGTCCACCAATCATTGGTCCAATAGCCTTCTGGCTTGTTTGTGTGATGTCAGGTAAACTGCAGACGGACAGCGCATTCTCCTTGCAGCCCTGCCATGCACACCATTGTTGTTCAGTGTTCTCATGAACATTAATATGAACCAGTGTGCGAAAGGCCTTTGCGGACTATTGCGTGCTTTGATCTTGGCGTGATCTTTGCTGGTCTTGAGTCCTCTGTTTGTACACCATCTGTCTGATTGTGAATTGGTGGAGTCCAAACCCCGTAGAGATGATTTTGTAACTGTTTCCAGTCTGATGAGCATCAACAACTCCTTTTCTGAGGCTCTCTACATGTACACAAACATGTGTTGTGAAGATCAGACTTTAACAGGTACCTGTTCTTTAAATAAATCAGGGAACCCAGTCAAACCTGTTCATCAATCACTGATTGACAACACCCCGATTCTAATCCTAAAAATTCACATACTTTTCCCCACTAACAAATACGAAATAGTGGATCACTTTCCTCAATAAATAAATTACCATGGTCTAAGATTTTGGACCTTTGTTTCATTTGGTTTTCCTGATCCTCTTCTTTTTAAGACTTTTGACAATTGGATGAAGTGTTAGATCGAATTTATACAGGAATATAGAAAATCCTAGTCTTATAGATGTCATATGCCAACACATTTTCTATTATAGAAAATTATTTACTGATAGTTGTCCTGTGCCAATATTTTTAGAATTCATTGCAGGCATCAACAAAAAACGTTACTTATCTGAATTCTGCCCTCAGGCAACAACCTCTTTTTTGTTTATTACACAGTCCCTTTAATTTTACTCCCTTACTCTTACTTAGATATCTTACTCTTACTTAGATTTGACTCTGTCTAATAAAATAAGAGGTAGAATTGGGCTTGACATTACACCTGCGAACGGAGCAGACCTTTCAGGAGGCAAAGCCGCATGGGACACAGTTCCATCAATCAGTAATATAGATATCTTTATTTTACATGTTAAAATTTAAATAACTTTCTAAATATCATGTATATGTAAATTAATATGTACAGAAGCTATTTATGTACAGATATATACATAAAACCCCTAAACATTTTTTCTGATTTGGGAGAGTTAAGGAGACAAATTCTCCCCAAAAACTGGACGAAATTGAAATTTCTCTCCAAAATACTTCATGCCATAGAGAAGGTTGGCATGTCTTTGTATTGCTTCCGTTCAGAAACAGGCCAGATTAGATTTCGAAATCAGGACTTTCTGTGCAGGTAGCAATGTCTTTAGGACTTGCCTTTGTTTCCTGTCACGTCTCCACTTCCTGTAAATGTTTGGGTTGCATCACCTGATATTTCAGGTTACCAGAGCAGGTTTTTATACATCCAGCAAGTGAAATGGAATGTGAAATAAGACTGGGCAATGCAAAAATGACACCCCACAAAAACAGCATGCAGGAATAGTTTAATTATTAATTTACCAACATTAATCAATAAGGTATCATATTAAGAACTGCACACTGGCTTTATAAGGCAATAATCTTTTCTTTGTCTGCAGTTATTTTCTGACAGCTTGGTAATAGCAGGGCCCATTGTAGCCATTTTTCATGACCTCTTTGAATGTGCATGTTGTGTAATCGTACTCCACAGCGCAGTCCTCGGGGTAAGAAGCAACGACTCTTCCCATGCTGAAACAAACCAAACCAACAAACACTCTAATGAGCACATGATTCACGTATGTGCTAATCTAAATTAAATCAGTGTTTCCCAACCCTGGTCCTGGATGCACTCTGCCCTCTACATTGTAGTGGATTTCCCCTGTATCTCTGAAAGGGCATGTTAATGACCTGAGAAGTGGAATCAGGTGTGTTGGGAGCAGGGAAAGCTGGTCCTGAGAACCAGTGAAAAACATTGTATTAGATGACCATCCAGTCCAAACAGCTACTACCCTGATGTGGACTGAACCATAACCACTAGAAATTTCAACCTCTAAAGAAAGCTGGGGTTTTTGTTTGCACACTTCTGCCACTTGGGTCATTTTGCTGGGTTAATGATGCTGGGTAGTTCTGTGAAACCCGGCCGCTGAAATTCCTAAAGGAAATCATGGACTCTGTGGCCTCCAGGCTAAAGAGGAGATGAAGCTATAAGGCTTGTTATCAGGAAAAGGCAGCATCCATAATGATATAGTTATGAGGGCATTAGTGCACATGGCATGGGTATGGTGGCCGAGAAGTGGAAAACAAATTAACATTTCAGAAAACAAAATTTAAAACAAAATTACAAAATTAAGCAAACAGCAACCAACTTTTCAAACTGTGAATTCTGTCGGAAAGGGTGGGTCTAATACACAGGAAGTGCTTATTGCAGAACCTTGGCACGCATTTTAGCCAGCTGGCAGCTTTTGTTTTTCCATGACCTTTTCTGCTGTTTTAAAAACTCTAGATCTTCCGCAAGAAAAACAAACATGGGCCACAAAATGGACAGGTCATGCTTTAGCATTGTCACCATCCCAAACTTCACTCACTCTACCACCATGGAACAGTTTGATTGAAAAGGGTCTGTAATTTGTAATTTTGTTTCCTGAAATGTATTTTCTTTTTTTGCCCTAGTGGAATTGCTTTTCAATTTTCAAAGTTTGTAAATTTGTTTTTATTTTTTATTTTGTTTTCTGAAATTTGTTTTTCACTTCTTGGCTACCATACATGGGGGACATGAACATCTATACAGCTTCATTAACGGTATATTTGAGTTTTAAAGCAACACATGCCATCCAGATGACATATTTTCCAAGAATGTCCTTGTGTATTTCATCAGGACAATGTCACACTACAGTCTGCACGTATTACAGCCGCACGGCTCTGTAGTAGAAGAGCCTGGGTGCTAACCATAGCTGCCTGCAGTCCAGACTTCCACTGAAACCATTTGGTGCATTATAAAAGGTAAAATCGGACAAACTAGAGTAGCTGAAATAGCATATCGAGCTACAGCTCCCCTCCGTTCTCAAACGCCTAAAGAGTGCTATCAGAGCAGAGCTAATGGGTACAGTGCTGAACATCTCACTGTGCCAACTTTTTAGAAACTTGTTCCTGCCATCAAACTAATAATCTGCATATGATTTCAAAAAAAAAAAAATTTTTTTTCAGGGTCAGTTGCATTTCTACTGTTTTCTATTAAATATAGGGGTTTAAATGATTTCCACACAAATATATTCTGTTTTAATTTACATTAGAGTTTACACAGCATCCCAACTCTTTAACTTTTAATTTCCCTTACCACATCCTGAATAGATAGAGGAGTGAAAATTCCTCTAAAGGTTTATATTAACATAAACAAAAACAGCTTATGCAAAGGTCTGCACAAGAGACACACTATTGGCGCACTTCTCACGCCGGCCACCAGAGGTCAACCTCACCAGAGTTCTAGCGAGTTGTGCTCCTGCTCCCTTTCACCTAGCCCTCCCGTACTTTTCCCTTCACACCTGCTCCCTATCCCAGCCTCTTACCCTTCCCTTTAAATAGCCTTCCCTTCCCTAGGTGTTTGTGGAGCATTAACCACCAGACTGTTGTCCATCCCAGTATATGTAAGAATTCACCTTGATAATCCTTGTGTTTCAATTTTGAGCTTTTTGTCTTTTCTTGAGAAACTTCTGAGCTTTGTGATTTTTGAGATTTCTGTTTTGATTTTTTGACGTCTTCTGGGCTTTGTACATTTGAACTTTTGTGTTGCTTGGTTTTTGACATTTTTGTACTTTTGAATTAATTCTGCCTAATGGATCCCTCCTCTGTGTCTGAGCTCCCCACATTACATAAACAATATTTTTTAATGAAACTAACGCGAAGAAAGAGAAGGACACTTTGGTAATAGCAACACATTTACAGAGTACGCAGTATAAAGCAAAATATAAAAGAAATGACTAAAAAAATATATAAAATATTAACTGAAGCCTAAATGAGCAGCTCATTGTGCTTAGTTAGACTAACCTACCGCATAGTCTGTCTGATAGGGACCCAGCCATTTAGCTGATACACCAGCTAACAGTTTTGATAGTACAGGAGAGGGCTGATAGATAGATAGATAGATAGATAGATAGATAGATAGATAGATAGATAGATAGATAGATAGATAGATAAATCACTTTATTAATCCCAGAGGAAAAGTCTATGACATGGACATAGACTTTGATGTTTGATAAAGCTATCAGATGGACAATGATGATATTAGATGCAATGAGTTATTATTAAAACAGTGTGATAATGACTGGACAATAATGTAAATATTATATATACATGCACTTATACTGTTCAGCTCTGTTCTCTTACATGTTACATGTCAAACTATTTAAAATTAATAAGCCATGAATAAGAATCCCAGTCATCATACTGGAAGAAACGCTGATGACTTTAGAATATCATTTATGTGTTTGAAGATTAAATTACTCCCATATGCAATAATAAAAACATATATATTTAAATCCACATACCTGTCGCAACATTTCATTGACCTGGTTTTGCACGAACATTGAATACATTTGCTGTTTGTCCAGGTGGATCCTACAGCATGCCAGGTTTTGTCAGTCAAGTCCTGACAGTGTGTGGCACCTTTATCAACACAGCAGAGACAAACATTAAGCGTGAAGGGCTCAGAGACGAAAGCACAAAGTTAACTTCATGCAGTTCAGTTTGTATTAATAATATGGTGTGGCTTTAGTGTGTACCTTTTTTCACCAAACTGTGAAAGCAGGAACCGTGAACCAGGGGGACGAGAGCACATAGACTCACAGCCACCAGCACTGCAGCCCGCTTTAACATTGAAGGTGAAAGAATTAGTATAGTATCTGCTGGTCCAGCACACAAGCCTCAACACAGGTGCACAACCTATTCCAACACCCTGATTTTGATTACTGAAGCAGGAGCTAGAAAACTTTAAAGAAACACATGAATGAACCAGCAAACAGCTAAGCAGTGGTAAACACACCGAGAATCATCAGTGGAGAACTTACCATGGTTGCACCTGAAGTCACAGTGACCTGAACCTCTGGATGTGTCTGAATCTGATCTGACTGGGGTTTTATGGTGTTTCCTCAGTGGGTGTGGCACCAGAGTTACTGTTACAGTTGATGAAAGGACAAAACCAGGCAAGATGTGGAAGGAGCACCTGACTGCTGCCACCACCCAGAGGTAGGATACAATGAAGGCCATATGAAGTTTGGAGGTCTGTAGAGACTGACTCTGTAGAAAGTTGGCGATTTCTGTGCACTATGCATCCACTGACACCGCTCTGTCATTTTACATAGCCCATCACCTCCTGGCTGAGTTGCTGTCATTTTCAGTCGCTTCCACTTTATGATACCACTGACAGTTGGTTGTGAAATATTTAGTAGTGAGGAAATTCCATGACTGGACTTGTTGCATAGGTGGCATCCTATCACGTACTGTGAGTGCAGCCTGCTAACTCACTAGCCCCGGACCTCGAAGTTCTTTTACACGCGACACGTGTAAATAAATAAAAAGTCTTGAATCCAAGCCTTTCTTGTAGCTTGTATCTATGAATTACTATGTATTACTATGAACTTTAAATAATATAAAACAAAAGATGAACTCTTGACTTAAAATTAAATAACGTGACGGTCAAGACTGTGATGCTCCTTGGCTCAAGGCTTCTGCCCTTCTATGCGTGCCAACACTTTTTATACCAAGCTCAGGAGCCAATCAGATTGCATCCCAAACAAAAACCAATCTTATATCTCTCAAATGCAATACAAATATCGATATATTAGAAATATAACCCAAATCATGTTGCAAATTATTAATACAACATTTACAATATGTATTAAAATCTAAACACACAATAAATGGCTTCTACACGTACCATGCTGGAATTCACTGAGCTCCTGAGAGCGACCCATTCTTTCACAGATGAGTGTAGAACCAATCTGCTTGCCTAGGTGCTTGCTTTTACACACCTGTGGCCATGGAAGTGATTGAATTCATTTGGATGGGGGAGTGAATACTTTTGGCAATATGGTGTATCTTGTTATGCGTCTCTTTTATAGCACAGTTTAAAGCTCTAGTTCCCCATTCAATGTTGTGAATATTCATGCACAGACCAATAGGATTTCTCCAAAACCGCTTAGAAAATAATCTTGTATCAGCTTCTAATGCAGGTTGGGAAAGCTGGTTTGTCTTCCTGTAAAGTTACATCTTTGAGGTTTTTAAGGTGGACTGTATAATTCCATGAGTGCTACCTGTTTATCCATTACTCCTTTGTAGTAATCTTTGTTGGGTCTGTTACTTGGCGAGGTATTGCCGACACTGTTGTCTTCAGAGCGTTTTCCGGGGATTCGTCTGGGTTTGATCTC